>NW_017552543.1:2150387-2199865 GCF_001854935.1 Bemisia tabaci
GGGGGGGGGGGGGGGGGGGGTGCCGCGGAGGGGAAGTCGGACTTACTATTCCGCTCTCCCGAGTTCGTCGACCCGGGCCGTCGTTTCCCCTCCGCGCAGATCAATGAAACGTTGATGAGGATCGGGCCCGGGGGGAGGGGGGGCGGCCTCGCTCCCCACCACGGTGCGACGCGCCCCTCCCCTGTAGGATATTTTAGCCGGAGTAGTATCTTGGCCAAATTAAGCCCCGTCTGGCTGCGGCGTGCGTGTGGCCGGATAGGTGCTTTTTGCCGCTCCTGCCCGCGTCGAGTTGGCGGGCAAGTTCACGGTCGTTGCCCGTTTGCAGGATGTCCTTCCCTCGCGGCTCTCCTGGTCTCCCTTCAGCCCTCATCCCTTCCGTCGTCGTCGTCTCGGCTGCTCCCGCCGTCGGAAACGCGGATCTTCACCTGATCTCCCGGCCCTGGCACCTGAAATTCGCACACAGGTAGACATGGATCCGGTTTGGCGGGGTGTCTACAAGTCCGGAATTTCCAGAAAGTCCGGAAATAGAATGAGTCTTTTAAGGCAGTCCGGAAGTGTTGAAAAAGTGCGGAAATTCCGCAAGAAGGTCCAGAATTATTTTTCTCCCTCCCGACCCTGGCACCTGAAATTCGCACACAGATAGAGATAGATCCGGTTTCACAGGGTGTCTACAAGTCCGGAATCACCAGAAAGTCCGGAAATAGATTGAATTTTAAGGGCAGTCCGGAAGTATTGAAAAAGTGCGGAAATTCCGCAAGAAGGTCCGGAATTTTTGTCATTTTTGTCGCAATTCGAGCGAGAAATTCAAATTTTTTAAAGTTTTCGAATTACGTCTAATAGAGATACTGATAAAGGACGGAAAATTTCTGTGGAGGAGGTACTAACTTTCTTGGGAATGCACTGAAAAAGTACTGATTTTTGGCCAGCTCGTTTCAGTAGACATCCTAGTTTGGCTATCCCTCAGTTGGAGGCGGATCCGAGGAAATGCAGAGCCACTCTTTACTGAAAAAATCTCCGGCTCTTAGAGCCGTACCTACGGGGTGTTTAGACTTACCGTCCGTTCTGGACTCAGAGGCCGAAAGTTCCGGGTGTAGCACCCGTTGCTCCGGCCGCTGAGCCTGGAGTAGTCGAGGCTTCGGCTCCAGCTCCTGGAACTTATGGTCCCTGAGCCCAATACGGACGGTATGTCTGTACACCCCGTAAATTTTTTTCTCAGTATAGGAGCGCATTTGCCTGACTCTGACTTTCAAGGGAGAGAAAGCAACGTTAGTGCATAGTTGTCGACGGTAGAGGTGCTCACGAGATCCCATGAACAAAATTTCATCCTCCAGAGCAAGTATGCGTTTGGAAAACAAATTGTTGCATCATTCAAATGCTCTTACGGTGTTCGTGCGGTGCGCAACAGTGCTGCCGTCCTAAAAAAAGAGCGCCGTTAGAACACTGAAGTGATGCAAAATTAACCTCGATTTATTATGAATTTTCGGGGAAACTTGTGAACACTAAACGTTTCCTCTCAAGTCTGCCAGTCCGGGAATACCGGGAAATGTCAGAAAAAATTATGAAAAGTTCAGGAAACAATCGCCAAATCACCTTCATTTTTTCTTTCTCGTGTGTGATTGACGTTTCGAACAACAAACTTTGCCTGAAAACTATTTCTAACTATGTCTCTAAAAATCTGGCATTTGTTCAATAGCCAGGGAATTTCACCAAATTGTGTCAGGGAATTTAATTTTTCAAAGTCTGTGGCAACCATCCCTCCAATTTTTCAGGCGATTTCATCCGCCACTTATTCTAAACTGCCTGAAAGTTTAAAGGGGAGATATTCATTTCTTCGTTCGAAAATAATCATTCTTTCAACGCGTGAAATTTCTTGTTTTATTCTGCGAAATTTCATTTTGCAGCTCTGATCCTATCGGGAGGATTTCGCGAAGTACTAATATTCATACGGCGTTTCTCCATAGGCTGGCAGTGGCAGCGAAGAGGCCGCGCTCTGGGGAAAATTGGAAGAGGAACGGCGCGGTGCGGCGCACAGTGGGTCGATTCAAGTCGGACAAAATTTAGAAACTTTTAAAGCTTGTAACTCCGTTTATTCACAATTTTGAGGTTCCATTGGTTTCCTGGTGAAATTTTCTTGTAAATAGCACCCCTTAAACTTTAAAATAAAACGAAATAAACAATAAAAATTGCAGTTTTAGTAAAAATATGTATATCCGACCTCTCTGACTGACTCGACCCACCGTGCGGCGCACCGACACCATGCGCTGTCAAGTCAGTGTCCTCCGGTTGAGGAGTGAGGTGAACTCTAGAGCGACGACCAACTTAGCGCGAAGATCCACCGAGGTGAACGCACTCGCCAATAGACGCTATTAGTGTTGCGGCACAGAAAATCGATATGTGTCGATTTATTCTCATCGGTGGCATTGGAAGGGGTTATGTCATTATTGTCGGGATCAAAATCGATATTGCGGTGAATCCCTTTGCAGGATTGCCACAGTCAGGGAGTACCGGGAAAACCAGGAAATGTCAAGGATTTTTCAAAAGTCAGAGAAAACCTGGAAATGTCATAGAAAATTGTTGGGAAAATTATTAATTTACCTTTATTCGCTTTCTAGAAGGGATATGAAGTCTAGAACAACAAATTTTTCGTGGAAACTACTTCGAATCGTGTCTTTTTTGCCATATTTTGTACTTTTCAATTGTCGCGGGATTTTACTCATATGTGTCAGGAGAATCAGGGATATGCCAGGGAATCTCATCTTCTAAATTTTGTGGCAACCCTCGGTGAATCCCTTCAGTGATGTCACCGCTAATAGCGTCTATGGGGTCGGTCCAGGCACCGGCAAGACGGGCGTGATCTGCAAGGGGCCACTGCTGAATGCGATCAGTGACGACTCTTGAAACTTCGCAACACTGTTTTTCCTACTTTTAAATCCATTGATAATATAGATTCTTGGCGAGGCAGCATGCCTCAGTGCCTCACCCTAAGGCAATATTTTTAATGAATTTAAATGTAGGAAACTCAGAATTGCCAACATGCAAAATCGCCACTAAATGCGGTGCCAGGACAGGAAACTGTCCAGAGTCGGTGCTCTCTTGTTAGATGGTCAAAAACCCTCTGAGGAGCTCTTAGTCGGCGAAACTGCGGTTTTGAATTTAAGAGCCTTAAAGAAAGAAACGATAAGTCTGAGGGTAGACGGCTCCAAGTCTACCTCCAAATTTAATTGACCTTTTCTTATTTTAAACTAACTTAAATTCACGGTAAAGTCCTCTCAAAGACAAAAAGTAGAAGATAAAAGTTGGGGGAGGAGATCTAATAAAGAGTGAAAAAAATAAAAGAAAAAGTGAATATTAAATAATTCGGAAGTGCAGAAAGTTCTGAGCTTTCCGCCAAATTCGATATAAACTTACCCTCATTGTATATAACAATTCATGATCAGTTGGCCCTGAGGACAAAAAAAAACTATAATTCTATTCGTAATTGAGAACATGTTGAAATTGTTGAATGTTGAGAGTAACATGGAAAATTTGATACAATTTTTCCGCAAAAGTTCGCAGACCCCTGGTGATATCGCCAGTAGGTGGAAGCTCACGCTCATCTCAGTCAAAACACTCAAAAACAGTGGAAACACTCATGTTGAGTGTTAATAGGGCGTGTTTTTGCTAAAAGGAACTATGTGCATAGGTCTTGCGTGCCACATAGTTCCTTTTAGCGTAAATACGTCTAATAGATTCGCATGCTTGGCGGCTGTCTTGAGTCAGGTCTGTAAAAATAAACCACGGGGGCTCCCCAAGGGTGGGACAGTGGCGTGGCATGAATGATCGATTATCGATATTTCCCCATTTGAAACTATGGTAAAGAATCGATCATCAAGGCGTTCGCTGCGAACACCCCATTTATCGATTCATTTCCACGGGTTTAAATGGTAGATCAATCGATATATCGCAAAGCACGCCGCGCCACTGGGTGGGACAATGCACTCATCGGCGGGGGCATTGGTCCAATCCGTCAAGCATAGGAGGGCGCTATCGCTAACAATAAAGCGTCTCTTTCCTCACGAAAGAACGTAACCACTTTTCGATGTTGCCAAATTTCCCCCAGCAAACACGGTTGCAATATTTCATGGAACCTTGAAATTTCGTGTGAAATATATCATGAAATTTCAGAAAAATATGAAAACTAAAATTGAAAATACTTTTCGAAATTAAATGCAAAATTTAGAGAAAGGCGATTGATTTTTGCCTTTTGGTGGTTTGTAGTGCGTGTTGCATACCCAGCCCCTGAAAATATGTTTCATATTTTTCACAACTTTGTGAAATTTCATGAAATATATCACGGGAATTTACAATATTTCATATTTTTCATTTCACCCGTGCAGCCCTGCTAGCGAAAAGTATTTTTAACAGGAGAATCTTGGGAATTTCAAATGTGAAAATTTCACCGATCTTTCTTCTAATCTCAAGCTTGAATCAGAAGAATTTTTTGACAAAAATTGCACGGGTATATCCTTTTAAAAAATTGAATTAATTGAGCCAATTTGTAACTTTGGAATGACGTTACGTCCCTTCATCCGTTAATCAACTAACATCATAATATGTATATCCGTTAATCAACTAACATCATAATATGTATATCAAAGTTCCTCGCTATTGCGTGCGCTATAGCCACCCAGGAAGAAAAATCTTCAAAACCAAAATCAGATTCTTAATGCCTCGTGAGGTCCTGTCTGCATAAAAAAAGAATCTCTTGAGATTCGCATTTGGAAATTTTAACTGATAGTAATTCCTATTAATTCTTACGACTTGGAGCGTCAAGCGTTCATCTCAACGCTGAATCGATTAAACAGATTATTTTCCAATTTACGTAAGCACCAAAATTGCGAATGCGAAAAAAAAAACCAGTTTTATCAGCTTTGTTGACAATCTTCGAATTCCAATAAATGTATGTTCTTTTAGAAGGCTATTTTGAAACGAGACATGATTGATTACACCAGAGAAAACAAAGAAATAACAACCCCTATGCCACCAAAATAGAGATTAGCGCTTACGTGATTTATGAAATAATCGGTTCAATTGACTATGGACTTTTCGTGCGAGGAATCGCATCAAAATTTGTCGATCTCAGTTTTCCATGACTCGAAAATTGTCTTCATCAAACTTCAGCGGGAGACGCGCAAAAATACTCGCACGGCTGGAAGCGCCTTCATTTTCACGTGATACTCAACGCCCAGCTTTACGGTTAGTTTAGTTGCCTAACCGGCCCGAACCTAACTCTGAGGCAACAACATTCAATTTGCTCCCGCTATCAGTGAGCCACTATCAACAGACTGGTGTGGAATCTACTGCGACTTTTGAAGAACGTTTCGAGACTGTTTTTCCCTAAAAGCTGGAAATATTTATAAATCGAAAACGACCCTCAAAAAAATATCAGAAATACTAAGAAAACTTCTCAGAGGAAATTGTAAAATGTCTGCACTTTTTAAGACGATTCCCAACATGGCATGATTCATCCATTACTTTAAAACAAAATCGGAGGATTCCAACATTGTTTTAAAAAAAAATGTTGGCTTCCTAAATGAGTCACTGTTTTTTGAAAAGTAAGAAGTGTTGATACATTTTCAAGGACTCGCAAAAGATGTCTAAAATGTTAATAGAACTCTTAAAAAAATAAAAATTCAAAACTGTCTGCATTTTTCCCCGATAATTGAATGCAAGTCACACATTTTTCGATTCCCTCGCCAAATAATTAGGAGGATTCCTCGTATGTTTTTTTCCCCCTTTTTTTTTATTAAAAAAAAAAAAAATTGTCTTCCTTTTACTCAAACTCTGAATTCTGCAATTCGGCATTTTCTGTATCCGTGATCTCATGCCCACATTATAGAAAGGCCCTACTTCCGAGACATAGTTAGTTAAGGAGACAATTCTCGCATCCGTCAACGAAATATATTGTTTTTTTTTTTTTTTTTTTTTTTTTTTTGTTTTTTTTTTAAGTAAAAGAAAGCAGAGCCAGGATCAGTTTGGCCATGTACAGATGAATAAAATGAATGGCGAAAACGTTAACGTCCGATCGATGATAGATTTGATGTTGATGCTTGCGCCGCGGCTCAAGGTGACACTCCTTAACAACGCTGTCATTCGTGTCAAAGTAAATCCAATTTTATTTCAATTTTTTCATCACCTCTCAAGTTTGGAAACGCTCCTTCATACGTTCTCCCTAGCGGCAACACGGTTCTTAATGTCGACGACCCTTGACTCTTTTATTTTCTACATAACTTTTCCGTGGCCTAGAGTCGGGAGGAAAAAAAAACACGAAGCAAAAAAGAAAGTTTCTTAATCCCCTTTCTCTCCTCCGAACATGATTCTTTGTCTTTGAGGACGTGCGAAAGAGTCCCTTAAATAGGTACAATCGTGGTCGCCAATCATCATTGGCGGATCCAGCAAATTGGCAACGTTGTTTTTCTCAATTTAAACCTATGTTAAATAATCGATTCCTGTCGCAGCACCCGGCCCCTTCCAAGAATCGATACATTTCCATAGGTTTAAATGGAGCAAAACAATGTTGCCGATGTACTAGATCCGCCAATGATGTCGCAAGATGCCTTTAACGCGACTCTGGTGCCCAGGAGTGGTTGATCGTTGAATGAGTTCGATCGATATATCCACACCTTAACAGTGATATATATCGATTAAAATCATTCGGTAACGATTTAACAGTCGACCCCTAGGATTAGGAGTGAGATACACTTCACGTCACTCCGCGTGTCTATTAAGAAGGAAACGTCACGCAGGTATTAAAATCAAATGCGATGATAAAGAATTAAGTGAATTAGTCGACAATGCTTAAGTTGATGCTCATGCATCTGACTTCCGGTAGATTTAGTTCCGTAAGTCAGATTTCCCAACTTTCCTTGTCTTAAGCGGGGTGAAACATGTGCGCAGCGCCTTTCGTAGGCTTAACCTTGCTAACAGTGGCGAGGCGTGAATGATCGATTATCGATAGTTCCCCATTTGAAGCTGTGCTAAAGAATCGATTATTAAGGAGTTCGTTGCGAACACCCTGGTTATCGATCCTTTTCTATAGGTTTATATGGTAGATCAATCGATGTATCGCAAAGCTACCCACGCCACTGCTTGCGAATGTCAGTAATCATAACGTTACAAGTGAATAGCTCCAAAATGAAAGTTAATTTCGGAGTTGGTTCTATAAACAGCCTTCTTTTCACCGGTCGATCAAAAGAGTAAACTGAAGTTGTGATTCAGGCGAGATGACGCAACGAATTGCATGAGGTTACCCGCGGTCGCGAGGTGTGAATGATCGATTATCGATATTTTCCCTTTGAGGCTATGTTAAAGAATCGATTATTAAGGTTTTCGATGCAAACGCCCTGTTTATCGATACTTTTCCATGAGTTTAAATGGCAGATCAATCGATATATCGCGAAGCACACCAAGCCACTGGTTACCCGTATACTTAAGGATTCATTCTCCCGCGGAGAATCGTTGGTTTTCGAGAGCGCTCTTGTATTACGTAATAATGCACTTTTCCAGTTTTTTCTCAGAACGCGACGTAACACAGCCTCGGAACCCCTTTTATAATTACTTTACGTTTAGCGCACACCTCGCCCTAGTATTTCTCAAAATAGCATGAAAAAGTTCAGACGTAAGGGTTGGATACAATCTGAGGGTTTTCGTTCAACTTTTCAGAGAAATATTGCGAAATAATGGGGTTATATGAACAATTTGATTTTTAATTCAATCAATACCATTTTCAATCAGCATTCGCACTTCTGAGAAGGTTTTAAAAGTCACGTAACGCTGTGCCTTAACCCCTTCCGCCCTCCCCCTTGTATTGTAACGCAACGTAACGCAGCCTCAGAACCATCCTCCTTCTCTTGAGTACATTACGCAGTATAAGCACGCTCCTTTAAGTTAAGGGATGTGTCAAAAAAGTCAGCTTTCAAAGTTCTCTAGTTTTATAATATCCGGTAACTCCTTCGCGACCAAGCGGAGAATGAACATATTTTTTTTTTTGGGGGGGGGGGCTGAGAATCCCTGCCTTTTCGGCAGTTGGTTGGAGCTGCATAAGCCCAAAGTTTTCCCGAGTAGAGTTTTATAGTGAAGTTGAGAGCTGCAGTCAATTCAAATATTTTTGAATCATCATCAATTTTCCACTAGAGAAGCGAAAAGAGAAAATGTGAGGGGGGGGGGCGGTCCACTTTGAAGCTGTTATGAAACGAAAAATACTCATTGAGTGTTCCAATGACCTCTGTTCTATCCAGGCTTGACTGTTTCATTGAATGGCGCAAGTTAAAACCTTTCAAACCACAATTACATAACATACATAGGTATGAATTTTTGTGGATAGTTGAACGGTCGACTTGGTTATGCGAATGTTATGATATTCAACTAGAAAGAAAAAAACAAAAACAAGATACAGACAAATTCCGAGGGCATTAGCGGGCTGAAACAAGCAACAAACACCGCAGAAGTAGAATTTTTCGCACTCAAGGTCGTCGAGCAAAGGTCCTTCAACTTTTCGTGGAGCGAGTGTGCGGGCCGGGGTTGAAGTTCCCGACCCACCGTAAAATCGATCGGGGGGGCTCGGCTCCGAGGCCCCCTCCTCCCCCTTCCCCTCTCCCGGTTCGTTCAATCTTCAACCACCGAGCAAGGATGCTTGGACTCTCGAAAAGCGGCTGGAAAAACAAAACGGAAGCCACGAGATTCGCTGGAAGTAATTTGACTTTCTTTATCGCCATCAATTCGTGGCTTTTTTCGCGGGCTCAGAAATTGTGCGTTCCCTCTGGATATTAAATACCCCTTGCTTCATGTGGCAATTGGTGGTGTTGATAAATGGAACTAAATTTTTGAACTCGAAGGACCAGGAAGAGAGTTTTGTTTTTCTCCTTTTTTTTAGTAAAAAAAAAATTATTAGAATGAGGACAGAGACCGAGAGTAGAGTGTTTTGAGGAGGGTATTTTTTAATTGCAGTGCAATGTAGCTCTCGACGTTTTTACGATAAATTTTTTTTTTTTTATTGGTATTTTAACAACAATCTACAATATATGTATTCAGTTGACTTTGGATGCTGCAATTTCCCCTCCTCCTTGGATTTTTTTTTTTTTTTTTTTTTTTTTTTTTTTTTTTTTTTTTTTTTTTTTTTTTTGTTCGCGTGTCGCACTAGTGTTTTCAAAATTTCCAAGGAAACAACAAGATCCGTAGAAACATTTTGCCTAACAACAAAACTGCACAAAAAAAATGTGGAACAAATTGGAACAGCTGAGTGAAACTAGAAAAATTATTGAATGTGACATTTCTTGTGTTGTTTTGTTGAGACTGCTGTATATTTATTTCAAAAAACTAAAACATGAATGGAGGTTCGTAACTTAGAAATCGAAGTTGCGCATTTGTCGACTTCAGCCATTGATTTGCTGTTCGCACACAGTGGATGAATTATATTCCTTCTATTTTTCTATTCAAATACATTTAACTGCTGATTCATTCGTAGGGATTTATTAGTTACTGCACAGTACATCAAGAAGAAAAGGAGAGAAGCATGAAAACCTTCGTCAAAACAAAATTGCAGGTGCAGAGAAACCTGCGCGACTCAGCAGTGGCGCGCCGCGCGCCTTCATTTCCGTGCGACACTGCCCGCATCGCCGCGAAGTTGATTTAGTTGCGTGACCTAACCTAACCCAACTCGAGCCTTCAGTGACAGCTTCACGCCTTCATGACAGATTTGATGTGCGTCGGGATCATTGGCTATTATCGTGCATTAGTAATATTCTGCTGCATTACTGATTTCTTCTTCGAGTTTTATGAATTAACAGCGAGGATTTTATGTCCTCAATCGTATTTATCAACCAATTATTAACTTTTACAGCCGTTGCTGTAGCTCCAGCTCATCCATAACTGGACGGAGTTAAACAGAAAGGAACCAAGCCACATCGGGATCGAACCGAGAAAAAGAGGTTTAAAGTTCAGCTCCTGCATAAGACTCAATGTAAGAGATAAACTTCAAGTTCAATTTCTGCAAAATTTTCTCCAACAAAAACATTGAATTTTTGGCGATGGATAGTAGAGCTGTGGTTGAGTTCAAAACCACTCATAACTCAATTTTTTCCAAAATGTGGGTTGGTTCCTTTCAGCTTAACTCAGTCCAACTAATGTTGAAAAATGCGTATCTCCATCGTATAGCTCACTAATTTTTTTTTTTTTTTTTTTTTTTTTTTTTTTTTTTTTTTATTCTTCTTCTTCTGTTCTTTCTTGTTTCTTTAAAGAGGAGACAAAAAGCATCTTCTTGGGAAAGGCGTGATCGCGATCAATATATCATTGAAAAATCACGTTGATTTTCAAATAGCAAGAAGCAGTCGTTGTCATTTTCCAATAGCCCCTGCTCTTTTTCTTTAATTTTCGCACAAAGAAACTGGTGAATTTTAATTACTGAATAAATAAAGAACAAAGTCTCATCCTGGAAAAAATTAAGTTAAGTCCCGGAATGTTAATTTCTCTCCGGAGCCTTGACTTGTTTCCTTCAGCCAAAACATCAAATTTTTGTAACTTGAAGAAACCTCGCACCCTAAAATGTTCGTTTAAGTAATTTGTACGAGAAATCTTGCAAACAGAAGAAGAAGAAAAATGAAAAATGAGAAAATTTTATGTTTAAAATCTTTGAAATGTCACGGAATTTTGAAATCCGAAAAACTTCTCATCCTGGCTACTCACTCTACCAATCGCTTAGATTTTGTGGGAGCGATACAGGCTCCGGAGGGAAGTGCACTTCGAATTTCATCTCTAGATTTTCAACAATGTGTGCGAATTTTCTCGCGGAACTCTGCAGGCGCGCTTTGAGATTTTCGCTGCCGCGGCAAGAAACAGGACTGGTCACGACCTTGACATTTTTCCAGCTGTTGAACTGAGCTTGTTTGTCCATTCCAATTCCCATTGCTTTCTCAAATCTTTTTGTCTCCAACCGAAACTTGCTGAACAATTTCAGCCATCGCGGAATGTCTGAGAGGGCGCATCAGGTACTACTCTCCAACCGGGAAACTTGTTACTCCTGTTTTTCAAAGAAAACGGTTTATTATTATCTTGTTTTTCTTACATTTTTGTAGTTGTTTTTCACCTCGAGTGATCGGTATGATCGGTATGCAATCCCATTTTTGCTAGTTTCTTTGTTTTCATTGCCATGCATCTTATACCTTACGCGATTGAATGAGAATTAATATTTAAGTATGGACTAGACGCGTTTTCCCGCCCAAAATCTTGGAAAAATGTGGGTTTTGTTGTATGTGGTATACTTTTTTTTCATCCGCAATTCAACTTGTATATTTAAATGGTTTAAAAGATTATTGAACGTCAAGTTTTTCCACTTTACATTACTTATTAATATCCGAATATTTTCGGCAGAAAATGGACGGGTTTGAAAGGTACCAAATCTTGAAAAGTCAGGAAACCGAGCCCTTTTTTTTCAAAATTTTTCCGTCAAAAAAATTTCATCGTGGATGTGCCGGGGAGAAGAATGTTCAGCAATATTTATGTTTCTATGGACAGAGTTTAACAAAAAAGCATCAAGGCTTATTTTGGAGCAAAAATGGGTTGGCAGTAGCTTTAAATTTAACGTGTTGAAATTTTCTCCTGTCAAAAAGTCAAATTCGAGAAAAAATGATTTGAATGATTTTGAGGGTGAAAATACTAGGGCTCTTTGTCCGCAATGTTGAGTCTTCGACGGAGAAATAAAACTTGATTTCTCGTTGCAAACTTGATGCGTTTCTGTTAAACTCGGTGCATGTGCACACATGGCTGCTACAGTGCTACAAGGCACCGAGGTGCTCTGCGACATGGAAGCGCCTCTTGTACCTCCTGTCTTGCCAAAGGTCATCAAGCAGGTACATACATAGAAGTCGCTTCTACAGCGTGCCCGGGCGCTCTGCGACACCTAATCGCCATTCTTGTCTATCGACCCAGAGATCATCAGGTGAGTGGCATCTTGTAATTTCATCTTGAATGCCACCTATCCACGATTTTGCTGGAAGTCTCTTACGTCTCCTCCCAGGAGGGACCCAATCTAGTATCTGCATTAAGCAAGTGACATGCGTAAACAGGGTGTCTAGCATCAGGAAACAGCGGAAAATATCAGGAATTTTGGCCGATCAGGAAAATATCAGGAAAATCGGAAAAATCGGACGTTTTATCAGGAATTTTCCTTACGCGAATCTCCTCAGCGGAGAAGTCTTACTGCTTTTTGCCTACCGTGTCAGGAGTCGTCGCGCCGTCTTTGTTTCCAATAATTTCTCACCCGTAGCGTTTTGGTCGTATAGTGAAGGCCTCATCAAAAATCAGGAAAATATCAGGAATTTTCTTTAAGAGATCAGAAAAAATCAGGACCTTCAAAATTTAAAAATACTAGATACCCTGAGTAAAGCGAGAATGATAAAGGATTAAGAAGGTGTTTTTGGTTTGTTTGTTTCAGACGGGAGCCAATGATAATTAAGCTGAGACTGTGGTCAAGCAGACGAGAGGAGCGAAAGCGAGCGGGTAAATGGCTGCTGAGAAGCGGTGGTTTTTCACCAAGGAGCAACTAGAGAACTCACCCTCGCGGCGGTGCGGCTATGACGCGGCCAAGGAGCTCTCGTGCCGGCAGCAGGCGGCCAACCTGATCCAGGACATGGGGCAGCGGCTCCACGTGAACCAGCTGTGCATCAACACGGCCATGGTCTACATGCACCGCTTCTTCGTCTTCCACTCCTTCACCCACTTCCACAGGAACCACATGGCGACGGCGGCGCTCTTCCTCGCCTGCAAGGTGGAGGAGCAGCCGCGGAAGCTCGAGTACGTCATCAAGGTGTCGCAGCTCTGCCTCATGAAGAACCACCAGCACCAGCCGCTGGACGTCCGCTCGGAGGAGTACCTCCAGCAGGCGGCCGACCTCGTCATGAACGAGAACGTCCTCCTCCAGACGCTCGGCTTCGACGTGGGCATCGACCACCCGCACACGCACATCGTCCGCTGTTGCCACCTCGTCCGGGCCAGCAAGGACCTCGCCCAGACCTCCTACTTCATGGCCACCAACAGCTTGCACCTGACCACAATGTGCCTTCAGTACAAGCCCACGGTCGTCGCCTGCTTCTGCATCCACCTGGCCTGCAAGTGGTCCAACTGGGAGATCCCGCAGAGCAACGAAGGGAAGCCCTGGTTCTGGTACGTCGACAAAACCGTTACCCTCCAGCTCCTCGAGCAACTCACCTCCGAGTTCCTGTCCATATTCGACAAGTGTCCCTCCCGGCTCAAGAAACGCATCTACCAGCAAAACAGTACGCAGAACTCCCTGTCGCACCAGAATTTCTCGTTGGACATGGACGCGTCGCGGAAGAGCTTGTCGAGCACCAACTCCGGGGTGAGCTTCCAGCAGCCGATCAGTTTAGCAGATCAAGCGCAGAGTTCGTCCAACGTCGGTGGTGGCAGCACCATGGACAAGCGACGCGAGAGGGAGCATGCCAACATCGCCAACTTGCGGCAGTCGTACATGCAGCCTGCGTCAGTGTCCTCTAGTCTTCACAAAAAAACGACGCAGTCTCAGTCGCATTCGGCTCACAAAGAATCCTTTGCTAGTCATATGAATCCTGTCAAGCACGAGCAGCAGCAGCAGTTGCAGCATCAGCTACTGCAACAACAACAGCAGCAGCAACAACAGCAACCTATGCCCCAACAACAACCGGAGGTGAAACCTCACGCGAATGCATTGCATCAGCATCCTTATCCCCCCTCTCATCAGCATCAGCAGCAGCATCATTTAAGCGGTCGGCAAAACTCAGTAGGACCCGTCAAAGTGAAACTGGAACCTGGACTCCAGAAAATGAATTTAGTGCCTTCACAAGAAACAGAGCAGCACAGTAGTGATAAAGCAGGTAAAGTAGCTCATATGCCTTCGCTAAGTCGTAGCGGGGGAGGATATCCTCGGAACGGAACCCTTTCTCACCCCCCGGAGCTTGAAACGAGGGAGCTCATTAAAAAAGAACCGGTAGATAGTCAACAAAACGTCAATTCCTATCCAAGAATCAAGTCAGAGCCTGTCTCTAATTCTAATTCCCACTATCAAAAGCATAGTAATTCAAGTTCCAGCATTTCAAGTTCACAATCGTCGGACGTGATCAGCTCCGTTCTGAAAGAAGTAACTAGCTCTAGTTTCACGAGTGACTCCTCTCTAAGTCAACTAAGTCAAAATAGTGTTCAAAGCCAACAAGAGACTGTTAAAGTCAAACAAGAAAGACTGTCTCCTGTTCAAACTGCACCGCAGAAATCCCACTCAATTTTCAGCCCAGAGTTCAGATCTCCTCCGAAGTATGAATCAAGTCTAGCGCATAATGTCAAAAAAGAACCTAGTGAAGAAGTGAAAAAGTCTCATGAGCCAATCGCTCCAGCAACCCCTGTAACCCCAACAACCCCTACCAATAGTCACAGAAGACCACCCCTAGCGAATACTCCGGAACTAGTGCCTGTTGTCCCTAGACTAGAAAGTATATCTGGATTTAAGAACATTATTGACAAGAACAAAATGTCTGTCACGCTGTCAAACGATATTGCAAACTCAACGTATGTTCCTACCAACAACTCTGCCTCTATCAGTTCTGCGACTAATGTAGATTACAGATCAGAGGATGAGAGTATTGATGATAGATTTCCTAGTGCCACAAATGCTGAGAATCAGCATTTCGTCAAAGGCGAATCATCTAGTAATAATTCAGTACCTCCTATAACTATAAGTGGTAGTAGTCACCATAAAAAGAAGAAAAAGAATAAAGATAAAGATAAGGAGAAAAGTAAGCATCATGAGCATAAATCAGAGCACAAGAAGCATCGAAAGAAACACAAAGAGAAAGATAAAAGAAGAGACAAGGAAAAGGATTCGTCTAATGACTCTAAACATAAAATTACTAATGACCAATCAACCTATGAACCTATCAAAATAACCATCCCGAAAAATAAGTTGGGTGGCTCACTTCCTTCTACGAGTAGTTTGAAAATGAAATTGAGTACTGTAACTGATGACAGGCAGAAAGATAGGCATAAAGAAAGGGATAGAGATAGAGACAGAGACTATGAACGAGAAAGAGACAAAAGTAGGGAGCAGGAAGGAGATTATAATCCTATAAAGATAAAAATTAGCAAAGACCTTTTGCAGCCGAAAAATTCATCTAGGAAACGTGAAAGGAGCCATGATAGTTACAACAGTTCTTCGTCTTCTGCACCGCCCAGTAAAAAATACTTCCAGGAGTAAATTTTTGTTAATATCCAGTTTCTTTTTAGATCATCTTTTCATTACCTCCAATGTTTTTCTTCTTGCTTGTAAAAGAGATTGTTTACTCAGCCTTTTCTAAACAAATAACTTCAAAGTTGTTAGTAAATTCTGTTCATGCCTATTATGATGAGGAGAAAAGTATAATATTGAAGAATTGAAGCCTTATGTTCTTACACTATTTATCTCAGTTTGAATTTAAAAGGAATAAGCTGATATATTTTTCTTTTCCCTTCTATTTGAATAATTTTTTTTTTTATTTTCTTTTCGAAAAGTTACTCCCTTAATGCTCAACATTATTAATCTATATGATCACAAATATTTATTGCGTTTTTAATTTATTTTATCCTTTCAAATTTATCCTTTGCTGCTTCCGAGTTCCATTTCAGTAATTTATGTCAGCTTTTTAGTCGCAGGGTGGGATTTCAGATTTATAAATTTTATAATTTTTCCATGTTCATTGTATGTGACAATTAGGAAAAATTAAAGCCCGTCTGTTTTCCCCATTTGTAGCGGAAGCCTCTTTTTTGAAGTCCTTAATTGTTTTTATTGAAGCAAACAAAAATCAGAAACATTTGCCACTGAATTTCCATTCTGACGATGTCATTATCATAACCAGTTTCGTTTTTCATTTCAAGTTTCTCTTATTTTTATCGCTAATTTCTTCCAGAATTTTAGAAGAGTGCATCGAAGGAGATTGAAACCAATCAGCCCATAGATTTTGCATGAATTGAGATCGAACATAAAATTGTTCATTTTCCAAATTTTAGCAGAAGATAATCCTTACAATTAAAAGTTTCAAGTGAACAGTATGCCGTCAGTTTTTGCAAATATTCATGAACTGATATTGTGACTGCATCATTCATATGTCGATTTGATGTGATGAAAATCTAATTGCTTGGTTTGAATTTTGCCACTTTATTAAAGCTGGAAAAATTCAAATGGACCAATCAGACAAAAATCTAAAACTCAGGTTTTTTTTTATTATTTTTATCATTTCACTAGAACCGACAAATATATCCAATGATGCAATCACTAAATTGGTCCGCAAAAAGATGGAGAATGAAATCTCTAATGATCTACATTCTATCCATGTCAATATCTTAATTTGCATATTCATCAATGCGCTCCCTATTCTGATTAATACACAGAGCCATTAACATTCGACAATCCTACTCTGCGTTTTTCTGAGTTTTACACTTTTCTTCTCATTAAAGTAAGTGTTCAGGCGGCACTATGAATATCTCTTGAACTTCATTGTTGAGTGTATTTTTAAGGCCAATCGATTGGAACTTAATTTATTATCATTCTTTTGAATCTATTAATTTGAAAAAATACCGAGCTGCTTTTATGGGTTTTTATTCATTCTTTATTTCTTGACCCTTCAAAAAAACGTTATCTTTCGTTTTGTTTGAATAAACTGCATTCATTCATTCATTCATTAAATTATTTATCAATCTGTAATGAGTATGTATGTATACATATATATTTTTTTAAGGGCCTCCTGCTGAGATTTCATAGAAAAATTTTTCAATTGAAAATAAATTAATTGATGGATTCCAGTTGAATGAATCATTTTTGTCCATTATTATTAGTGTTATTTACATACTTACCATAAATTTGATGTAAGGTTTTGTTTCATAGATTTATAAGTCATTTAGGATCATTGTTATAAATTCTCCTTCCTTTCCAAATCTCAGCATATTTTTGTGTAAGAATTCCTAATCATATGCTTTGTTCGTGCAGGTGCAATCCATGTCTATTGATTTCCGACCTTGTTTCTGCTCGTAGAAATTGTTATGGCTTTGGAAGTAGGAGAAAATTAGATTAAATTGAAGTTGGCTTTCTCCTCTACGTACAGCATAACCTATGATTTAGGTTGTGGATCAATAAATTTCTGTGATTCGTGTGCAAATGCAGTCTTCAAGCTCATTTGTCAACATTTTTAATTATTTATTATTTTTTTAAATTTTCTTGCTGTAATTGCGTCTGCAATTTAGTTCGATCCAAATTATGAGTGATTTTTATCTGGGCTGACAAATCTCCTTTAATCGCCATATTTGTGGGTGGTTGAATACAACAGATACAATTTCGAAAACAGTCAGTCAGGAAACCAAATTTTTTAATATTTGGAATCATTTCTAATTTTTACTATGTGTTGAGTGGCAAGAAACAGTGGAACCCAATTTTTGTATTGATAGTTTTGTTCTGGCACATTATATGACTTTAAAAAAAAATAGTGTGTTTCCTTCGGAAAATACAATTGTAAGTACAATACCATCTGAGAGTCCCTGAATATTGTGCGGCTCACCTACAATGTTCGTAGAACCACATCAGAATAACATCCAAATCTTGCACTGTGCAAGCGTTAAGCTGTTTTCCAATTTTTTATCACCATTTTGTCCAATTTTTGAAAGGTATCTTACTATCCTTCTAATGAATCCCTCTAAATATTAAAGTTCTTATGTGCATTAGGAATTTTTGATCCATCAATGTATTCCTTTGTAAATTTGCAACTAATTTGATGGTGCCTCTTGTTATTCTCTAAACTCAATACTCTTTTAATATTAAGGCCGCAATAGAGGAAGTAGCTTAGGCCTGTAGTTATCTTATTCAATCTAAATGTCCGTGGAGAGATGGAGGCATAGAGACAGGGAATACATCAGCAGATTTTAGTCCATACTCGTGGCAACCTTGTTAATGCATTTCCATTGATGTAACCCTTAAGAGTTCAACATAATATAGAGGTCTCATACAGTCATAGGTCATAGGTGAGGCATCTCTTCCATTGCAACCCCAACTTTAAGGCGCTCTTTGAACTTGATAGTTGATTTCAGAGAAAAGAGGCACCGGCAAGTGATTTGCAAAATGGAGCGCAGGGATGAATGCTGGAATAAAAAATGTCAGGTCTGTGGAAAAGTAATTAGTATCATGCATGCAACCAGTGAACTGTGCTTCAGTCCCCAATTTTCATCAATAATAATTCAGTCATTTATCAATTTTTTCCAGTTGTTTGTTGTCGAAAAAAATATCATTACCAAGCTGTAATGTAACTTTTTGTAATGTTTGTCTCTTTAAAGCAGTGATTGTATTAAATTTTAAAATATAGAACCCGCATAGTAGTGATTTTGTAGTCATGATGTATTAAAGTACTATGTGGTTTTTTTCATTTTTTCTTCTTTCTTCATCTCTTTTATTCTTTTTCATTCATTTCAAAACCAACCCCATAATTTAGGTACGTTAAGTTGCTAAAATACCAAGGTTTAAAAATGGGAAACTTTCATGAAAGTTTCCTCATGGAGTAATCAGGTCCAAATTTGTGCATAGCCTAAATCTTTTTTCCACGCAAAACCCTCAAAATTTACCAATATTCCAGTTTTTGCTAACTTCATTGCAGGAAAAGAAAATGTGCTGAAGAAAAATTATTCTCTCAGAATCTTTTCCTTGTATGAGCCGATCATACGGTAATAAATTTATTATTGCCAGTCTTGTTTTATTGTCCTCCGTCACTATGTACAATCCTTAAAAGAAGCAACTCTTTAAATTTTGGGAAAATGAGATCGTATTCCATTTATGCTTGGTAACTTAGAGCTATGAATCTCAGGCCTTTGAATTGAAGTTCCATTGTCTCTTAAAATTTATCTCTATCCCTTCCACTGAAATTACAAGGGATCTTTTTGTTTATTACCACTTTTCGAACCTGTTGTCATTTTTATTTTTTTTTTTTGCCCATTTTGTGTATCTGAATGAGATGCAAGTTCTGCCCTTCGCAGATTCTCGTGAAATGAGACTTGTTAGTAAACTTGTTATTAACTTAGGCTCGTTAGTTATTACCTACAGCTTTAAATTTTGGTATGTGAACACCAATGATTTTATCCTTTTAAGTTGTCTCAATTTTATTTTCGTGTATAAAAGAATGTACCCTCTTCATAGTTTACATCCTAGAATGTACATACCCGTTTTGTATTATGATGTAAATAAATTTTGTAAGTTGATAAATTCAAATGGTTTTACCGAGTAAAAATGTTAACATTTGTCTTTTCATTCGGTGAAATTTTGCGTCATGTTAATCTGTAGCAATAATAGTGTTAACAAAGTTCGAACAAGCTACTTTTCCTCAAGTGTTTACAGAGCTCTTTGTAACCTTACCTTTTGTCCCATTTGTCCCTACTGATTTAAATATTATCTCTGTTCTTCACATTTTGCTCAAACAATTTTTCTTATTTTTTCTTCTTTTCTTTGTTATCCTAAGATAAAGAAATGGAGGATGGAAGGATTTTAAGTAGTAAACTTGTCTTGCCCTCATTCATACCTTTAGGTACTCAGTTTTTGGGCAGTAATTTTACCTGTTTTTAACTTCCTATCGATAGTGACTTCCTATTTTTATTTCAAAAGTGGCTAAAGGAAAAATACTAGTTTTTGCTTTGTTTTCATCTATATTTTTCTAATTACTGAAGCAAAGATAGACTTTTAGTTAGAGGAGGATAATACAATTATATTCATCCAATCCAATTAATTTATACATTTTTATTTTTCGTTTTATCTCTTTAAATGATTTTTTCTGCAGGATTAATTTTATGCTTTGTCAGTTCTAAATTTAGCATGTAGAAGAATGAAAAAATTAATTGAATATTTTTGCTTTTAAAATTGTATAATTAATCAGTAAATCATACTTTCTCAAAGGCCTCCAATTGGCAAATTTCAAACTATGCTCCTCTTGATGGAAGTTTGCCGTACGTAAAAAGAAAAATGCAAGATTGATGCACAGATAGTCTTCAAAGTGAATAGTTCTTTTTTTGATTTTTTCAATGCTGCTGTTTTTAAATTATAAAATAAATTGCGGTGTGCATTGTCCAATAGCTTGTTGAGGATCCCGGGTGCGTCAAACCCGTTACCTTATCCGGGGCAGCTTGTGGTAGAAGTGAAAATGAACAATAATATTACATAGCATTGCATCCTCATTTGTGAAAGCCCCACATTGTCCAATAGCTTGTTGAGGAATGGTTCTAAAAAATCTTTAGACCTTCTTCTGAGTCTATAAATGGTCAGACCACTTCTAGTATGGTCCATAGCTTCGTGATGGTGAAACTGTAGGAACGCTTATTTCATTTGCCATGTTTAAAAATTTTTGCCCTAATTTCATTTTATCAAAAGAGAACAAACCAATGGTATTTCTTGTATTTAGAATATTCTTCACAGAAAGAAGAAAACTCAAGAAAGTGTTTGATGAATAATGTTGAGAAATTTAGAAATAAAGTACAACAGGAAGTGTGCAAAGTCGCGAACAGAGATATGCATCCCTGCAGTTTCACTGTTGTTCTATGATTGTATCAAGAGTCAATGCAGGAAAAGGTAGAAATTATGTTGATATGGAATGGAGAAAAGAATGTTAAGTTTGTAAGCAATGAGCATCGTGTGTTAATGTCTAAAACAAGTTGATTATTTTGTTGATGATTAATTCTATCCATTACATTTTATCCGAAATGAATCAAAACCTTTGCTTCCAAAGAATCGAGTATGGAAGTAGCATTGCTGTTAACTTCAATGGTATTTTACATAATCTGATTTAGAAGAAAAATTCCTTTTTAAAACTAATGTTTCCCTTCTTGAAAAAGTATAGTTAGTAGCCCACTAGTTTCAGTTCTGTACATTTTTTATGATGTTATTTTTATTTTTAGCTAACAAGCCTCACTCAATGACAAATTCTTTCCTGTAAATTTTCTCTTTTCTCATCTCTATCTGTCTCTTTTTTATGATCATTAAATTTAATAAAAAAGAACAAACAGACGATTTTTCTTGTTCAAGTCAATTTTTTTTCCTTACTAAGGGAAGGCAATATCTGCCGGTTGCCCTTCAGAATGGATGTACCGTTGTTTAAAACAATCTAAGTTTTTCTAGGTCCAAGTTTTTACCATTCAGTTAAAAGGGTTGAATATCTTCAACCAAATGATCATACCTAATTCATCATGAAAACCAGTACCAAACTACAGTTCAATCCAAGGGAAAGGCGGAAGGATCAATACAGTGGTGTCATTCCCCCATTGGAGGCCCAAAGAAACTAGGAAAATTGATAGCGAGAACAAATGACAGGAGAAAGAAAGAAGCTATTTTAAAATCAACGTGTAATTGCTTCATAATGCAATAGTATTATGTGGCCATACAACGAAATAGCAGGGCACTCGGGTATATCTCGTTCATTTTGACAAATAAAAAATAAAAAAAAAGTCATTTGCCCGCCTCTTCCCTAAGGTTTTGGTGAAATGACGTCACTGGGTTAATGGCCGCTCACATTCAGAAAAAAATGGAGAAGAAAGCGGTTAGAACAGAATTACCTCCCTGGTAAAAATTGGCAGTAGAATCTGTGTTCCAAAATACCATAGACCTACAGCCGGCTGTAAGATTTCCAATAGCTTCTATAGCCGGCAACATAATTTCTCATAGCCGATGGCGACTAAGCAACAGGCTGGCGATAAAGTGTATGCTAAACGTTACTAATTACGGATGCTAGGACTTAGTGAGTTTTCGGACTACCGCTCTCTTTTTGGGCCGTAGTATCTTGATTTATTTTGCGAGGAAAGCTCCGTACTTTTGAAGGATGCCTGCCATTCCTAAAATGTTGGAGCGCCTTCAATTTCGTTTGATACTGTGCAATACCTCTGGTGTGAAATAGTTGCTTCAAGCGCCGTGGTACGCTGCGGCGCGGCGGGCGGGCAGCCAGCGTGAAACGCGCATTGGCGCCTACAAACCTAACAGGGATACTTCACGCAATGCGTGAAATATCCCTGTTAGGTTTGTAGGCGCCAGTGCGCCGCCGCTCCGCTTTGTGTTAGGCTCTAATATTTAATCTCGTGGAGTCAGCTTTTTTCAACTCATGACATTGAAATGTTCGCACACTCTGTATGGATCATTCTCGTTTTAATTGATGAAAAAAAATATGTAGTAAAGGAAAATATAATGTGTGTTTTGTTAATATTAAGGTGATTCCGTACAAACTTAAGGATTTGCAAAGCACACGAATTTCTACACAATTTTTTATAGCCGATGGCGAAAAAGCAACAGCCAAGCGATAAAGTGTAAAGTCCGGCGATAGGAACTGTAGCCCGGCTGTATAATTTTGTATCGCTTCGTGTAGCCCGGCCGAATGATTTTTTCCACTTTCTACAGCCAGCTATATGATTTCCTATCGCCTTCTTCAGTCGGCTGTAAGAACTCCTATGGTATTTTGAAACGCAGCTCCTATCGCCAATTTTTACCAGGGCTAACAGCGGAGGAGGCCAATTTTAGGTCAAATATAAGACTAGGCATTAGGCACTCCGTTTTTGAGGTGGTTTAATCCTCCCACGATTAACGTGCGCCCACTGCAGACAGACAGTTGAAATTTTATCGGAGTCGACGGAAATAAAGCTGACTGACGACGATAAGACAGAGCTGAAATGAGGGGCTAAAGGACCAGGCGGCTAAGTGTAGTTTTTGAAAATATTGAAATATTAATCCACCTCTCAAAACAAAATCCAATTTTATAGCATCAAAAATGAGTTTGAACTTTCTTTCCGCCCTGAGGCTCCATGTCATTTTGAAACTTGAAACGCGTACCTATTTATTTTGCGTCTCGTCCTCCAAGCTCCTCAAATGAAGTTACCTACTGATTGCTATTACCTTCACTTAGTTAAATAATCGATTGGTTTCCCATTGCCAAGCAAGGGAAATGCCTTTTGTCAACGGAAAGCCTTATGCAGGCACCTTTGATGAATTAAATGGTACAGGCGACTCACCAAAAAACTTCATTTCAGCGCAGTCTACACAACTGCAAAAACGTCGTAAACGCCGCATTCCAAACTTTTTGGAAACAATGTATCATAGCAGAAAAACTTGTGTACTTTGAGACAATATTTTCGTAGAATTCACTCTCAAATACTATCGAGAACTCAACCTGAAAATTTGAAGTGCATAAGTAAAACAGTTTTTATTTTATAAAGCGTTAAGTTCGAAAAAACGGAGGGAAATCCGGATGGATTTACGGCGTTCTTGCTTATCACGGCAGAATACTGTTGTGCCGAGGGAAAACGTCTTATAAAACATTTATATCATCGCAAAGTAACGGAACATGTTTTTGCTAGAATGAGCCAGAAGTAGCAGTCTCTTATTGCAAAATGTTCAGTCCATCTTCTGTGCAACATGCGAATACAACTATAACGGCTTCTAAGTACCCGTTTTTGCCTATCTTTTTATTTGAAGGCAAATCGAGTTGCTCACTGAAAAATTGCCGCAGGCGTTCTTAATAAATTGATCCACTGCGTTACCATTGATGTCTTCATCTACGCATTGCATATGGCATTTAGGGAAACCTTTTACAACCCCCACCCACCTATAGTACATTTCGATGACCATCATATATCTCCGTTTGTAAAGTTACAGACGATCGTCATACTACATTGTTTCTCTGGTCAATGTAATTTCTAGAAAATTTCCTCGATCTTCCTTCTCTTGCAGCAGAATATTATTTGGACATTTCAAGCCATAAACCTGGGTTATTTCTTTTCGGAAAAGTAAAGTAGGAAAATTAAGTTTGAAACATTGCGACGGAGAGATATACGCGGTACGCGGTATCCGACTCTGGCCAGATCCAGGATCCAGACTCATAAAAATGTTGACAAAAAAAATACTCTGGATTCAATCGAATTCTTCTTTGAATCGAGAGCCAGCGGGCCGATTATTGAAATTGATAGACAAAGCGATAGACAAAGAAGACACAGGAGGTATGGATCGAACCTATTGGTTGAAATAGGTGGTTCTATATACTGAGGGAGAAAATGATGGACTAACTGTAGGGTCTTTTGTGGGTTGCCTTTAGTTAGTCTATTACCTACCTCCTTTGTCCATTGCAACGACCCGCTTCCACCAATAGGATCCCTCCGTGTATCCTCTTGTCCTCTTTGTCTATAGCTTCATCTATCAATTTCAATAATCGCCCCCCAGGCCTCTTAATTTAAGCGGGTTTCCTCTTTATTCAAGTGAAAATCCGATTGAATCAAGAACACTATTTTTTGTCAATTTTTTTAAGAGTCAGGACTCTGGATCCAAGATAATTTCTTTTCCAGTGTGGATCTTTCGAAACTAACGGTCTAACTTCCGGTTAGAATTTACCAGGCAAGGACACTGGGTAAGTTCCAATCGAAGGATAAATCCATAACAAGAGGGGATAGAAGCGGGCCTCAGTGAGACGGCAGACTTTCTCACAGGTTGGCCCATCCCCGGGGGCGAGGGGAGGGGGAG
The DNA here is from genome assembly GCF_001854935.1 of Bemisia tabaci. NCBI lineage: Eukaryota > Metazoa > Arthropoda > Insecta > Hemiptera > Aleyrodidae > Bemisia > Bemisia tabaci. The sequence goes on from NW_017552543.1 coordinate 2,174,950, forward strand.
GGGCGCGCGGCAGCCGTAGACGTGGCGGTTCCTTGTGCTGAATTGCGAAACTGCAGAAGACGAAAAAGCTGGAAGGGCGAGGACAAGGCCGCGAGCGCGGGGTGAAGACGGCGGCGGGAGAAAGGAGCTGGGACGTCTGGCCGGGTGTCTACCGTCTACGGGCCGCCGCGCCGCGCCGCACAGTGGATCGAGAGGTCGCATTTTAAAATTTTGACTAAAACTGCAAATTTTGATGTTTATTTCGTTACATTGTAAATTATAAGGGGTGGTTTAGAAAGCAAATTTAACGAGAAAACCAATGGAACCACTTTTAGAACCTCAAAGTTTTGCAGAGACGGAGTTATGAGCTCTTGAGGTTTCCGAATTGTGTCCGATCTCTCCTACTGACTCGATCCACTGTGCGGCGCCTGGCGTCCTGGCCCCGGCCCAGAGGAGTTGAAGCTCCAAGCTGCAAATTGAAAGATACACATCGATTGAGCCGTTCCGCGTCCCATCTCGCCCCGTTGCGTTGCCCGAGTCCAGCCGCCCATGTGCCACCCGACACCGGATCTTATTTCAGCCGCCAAGAATACAGCCGGTTCTGCGATCGCCGCCGGATTTTCCCGGTGACGTCATCAGAAGGATTCCATTTTGCGTAAGGAACCAAGAGCGTTCTAACGTCTGGTGAATTATTCCGGTGCTGCCATTTTATTTTATCAAAAGATTCCCAAATAATTCCGATTCCCGGAAACATATTCCGATTTGCCGAAGTTCCGAGAAAAATTCCGGGGAAAAATTCCGAAACACGCCCGGATTTAGTTTAGTTTAGTTCCCTAAATTTGATCAATTAAATGGTCAAACTGGCAGAAAATTGCAAATTTCGAGGAAATTCCGTAAATAGCTGAAAATTCCGGAAAAAGTTCCGAATTTCGGAATTAATTCCGGGAAATGGCAGCACTGAATAATTTCTTCTTTCCTTGAGCAATCGTGACATCCGAGAATGATATCACTATTCGACCACGGAGGAGCTCGGGTCGCCTACACTGAAAACTGAAGGCGATCCGACAGTGAGATGTAGTGAACCGCGTTTTAAAATTAGAGCTACCAATCTTGGTTCAATTTCGAAACAACGTATGCACCATTAATTTCCCTATTCCTAGACGCGATTTCACGGATGAGCCAGAAATTCTAGTTCCTAATTGTACAATGTAGCCCAATTATTCCTTTCTTCCTCAAGTAATCGTGACATCCGAGAGTGATACCACTATTCGACCACGTAGGAGCTCGGGTTGCCTAGACTGAAAACTGAAGGCAAACCGACATTGAGATGAAGTCACGCCTCGCCGCCGAATTGAACCATGTTTTGAAATTAGAGCTACCAATTCTGCTTCAATTTTGAAACAACGCATGTACCATTAATTTCGCTATGCACAGAAGTGTTTTTAAGGACGAGTCAGGAATTCTAGTTCCTGATTGCAAAATGCAGTCCAATTATTCTTTTCTTCCTCAAGCAATCGAGATATTTGCATTGTATTTCGCAGAAAGAAACCAGGAGCATTCCAATGTCGCTATGATTGTGCAACTTTTTCTACCTTGCAAATATAGACTGGTCGTCGAAACAAATTTTATCTTCACGGCCAATTAACTATAAAGTCAAGACGGGAATTGCCTCTGTAAATTTAATTTGTTGCATGATTTCAGTAATTTTACTGCGGAGAACGTGAATTGCACAATCTTAGCAACATTGGAATGCTCTTGGTTGTGGTTCCCTTTTGCAAAAAGTAATCCAGGTGATCTTACTGTACATGAAGCGATGGGTGCCGGAAGGACACTATTTTCTGGGTTACGGAGTCTCGGAATCTCCGCTACGCTAACGTTGCATCCACTACAATTAAAGCAAATTGTATGGAATTCGTTGAAACCTCTGATGAATTTTCTTCATGATTTTACAAAGCTGAAATGAAAAATTTCAGAAAATTCACAGAATAGTTTACTCTCTAAAATCTAAATTAGCAGTGACGATTTTGAGATATCGCGACCAAAAAATGCCCTTTTTGCACCCGCAACGCCTCACATCCATCCATATTTCCAAAGAGAGTAGTAATTCACCCTGGTAAAAATTGGCGATAGGAGCTGCGTTTCAAAATACCATAGGAGTTCTTATAGCCGACTGAAGAAGGCGATAGAAAATCATATAACTGGCTGTAGAAAGTGGAAAAAATCATACGGCCGGGCTACACGAAGCGATAAAAAATTATACAGCCGGGCTATTTCGCCATCGGCTATAAAAGACTATAAGAAATTGTGTAGAAATTCTTGTGCTTTGTAAATCCATAAGTTTGTACGGAATCACCTTTATATTTACAAAACGCACATTATATTTTCCTTTACTACATATTTTTTTTCATCAATTAAAATGAGAATAATCCATACAGAGTTTGCAAACATTTCAAAGTCATGAGTTGAAAAACGCTGACTTCGCGAAATTAAATATTAGAGCCCAACACAAAGCGGAGCGGCGGCGGCGCACTGGCGCCTACAAACCTAACAGGGATACTTCACGCATTGCACAATGCGTGAAGTATCCCTGTTAGGTTTGTAGGCGCCAATGCGCGTTCAGCGCTGGCTGCCAGCCCGCCGCGACGCGCCGCGCCGCAGCGTACCACGGCGCTTGAAGCAACTATCTCACACTGGAGGTATTGCACAGTATCATACAGTGGACTCTCGATAGTTCGAAATTGAAGGGAATCGACTTTTTCTTCGAATTAGCGAGGTTTCGAAATAAAGAGAGTTTGAATTAAAGAGATTCATGCGGAGAAATTTCGAATTAGAGAGGTGCGAATGTAGAGAGGCAAATGGACGGATACACGTCAAAAGGAACCAGAAATATCAGTTTATTATTTTACGGAGGTAAAAATTACACTAAGTTATTATTAAGTAATAATTATTTATATTTAATTTTAAAATTATTAATTACATGTTTACATTTTGACAATCCTATCAGCTCTTTCAGACACCCAGGTACATAAACAGTTGACTTCGAATTGTAGAGGGAATGTACCGTCTTATTTCGACTTATAGAGGGAGGACCATATTTACTTCCCAAAATTCGAATTACAGAGAGAAGCTACCTTGCAATTTCGAATTATAGAGGGCCGCGCCAGCTTAAAAATTTCGAAATAACGAGGGGAAAAAAATACATTGATTTTCTTCGAATTATCGAGAGATTTTCAAGGGAAACGGACTTTCCTTCGAATTAACGAGGTTTTCGAATTATCGAGGTTCGAATTATCGAGAGTCCACTATTAAAAAACAGCTCTCGGCTATAAAAAATCGAGTTTCCCTCGAATTCGTCTAATTTTAATCAAATTTGAATAAACTTACTGACTCAGCTACAGCAGCAAACTTCGTCCTATTTGTATAAAAACGTGACCTATGAAGTAAAAAAATTCCTACAAGTACTTAGCCGGAAGTACTGACGGCACACATATTTGTTAAAATCAGTCAGAATCAGCAGTTCCTTGACGCAAAATGAATAGTCCGTCTGTGCAACATGCGAATACAACAATTGCGGCTTCTAAGGACCCGCTTTTGTCTATCTACCAATTTGAGGGCGAATCAAGAGCTCGCATGAAAATTGGACTGCCGTTGCATTTTCCCGGTGATGTCATCGGGTGATTTTACTGCACAACCACGCTCCCCAGGAGCGTGCTCACAATCAATCGTGTTGACACGGTAGACTCGAGTTAGGTTAGGTTAGGTCACGCAACTAAATCAACTCCGCGGCAATGTGGAGAGGTATCACACGGAGATGAAGGCGCGCCACTGTTAGATCGCGCAGGTTTGAAAGCTGCACGCTGCAATTAACGAAGAGTTTTAAATTTCTCTCCTCCTCTCTTTGGTGCACTGTGATCAAATATGCCTCAGTTCGTGTTTTATCAATTTGTCTAATCTAATATAAATGAACTTATTGATTCAGCTAAAACAGCGAAATTCATCTTATTTGTATAAAAAGGAGACTTATGAGAAGACTTAACCAAAAAGTAAATTGAACATTGATCGGAGAAGGAAATTTACAAGTCCTCTCGTTGTCTCCATTCAATAGTGATTACAATATTTCTTCGTTCGCACTTTTTGACCGCATTTTGATTTCCTCTCGTTTTGGCACCCTTGTCTTGTGATGGCGCCTGCGCTTGGTGCTGCCGCTTCTCGTGTAACACCCTTAATCCGGCTTACCTCAAAACTCTTCTCGTAAATGTACGGTACATAGAGAGGAGTATAGGGTATAGGGTAGATTTGGCTATTTCGATTCGACTATCTCTTAACATTAATTTGTTGGCCCAAATTTTCGAGTTGATTTAGGATCGGAACGAATGTCTCGAACTGGTGAGTAATTGGAGTTAAACCATGTTCGTCAAATTTTGGTTCCGGCTGTAAAATAGATCGTGGCAATGATGTCATGCCATCATTTCTATCCCAAAAATTGTAGAAATCAACTATAAGGAAACTCGAAAATTAGGAAAATTATCCTAAAGCCTCCCAGAAATCGTTCGGATGATTGAAAATCCACAAATTTTATTTCCTACTAAGGGCCTTCTTCACTCCACGTTCGACAAGACAGCAGTAAGTGTTATGTTCCGTTTGCTTGCGTGGTTGCGTTTGCGTTGATTTAGGCGGATTTCCTTTTGATTCCTTGAAGTCCGAATGAATCGAGAGTATTTTTTCTTGTCGATGTTCTTAAGAGCCTGGACTCAAGATCCAAGCGACTTTTCTTCCAGTGTTGGGTACTTACTGCTGTTTTGTCTGAAACGATGTCAATTTTTTAGCATTTGGTGTTTTTTCCTACACTGGAAAAAAAACACATTGGATCTAGAGTCCAGGCTCTTGAAAACATTGACAAGCAAAAGGATTCTTGATTCAATCAGATTTAAGCTTAAATCAAAAGGAAATCCGCTCAAATTAAGAGGCTTTGGTTCTTGATTTAAGCTTAAATCTGATTGAATCAGAGTATTTTTTCTTGTCGATGTTTTTAAGAGTCTGGACTCCAGATCCAATGTGTTTTTTTTCTCCAGTGTCGACGGCATAGTTATTGTATACGTAATACGAACTTTGCTATTTCAGCTAAATCAGTTTACCAATCAGTCAGTCAAGTAAACGCAACGAATTTGAGGGAAATTGATTTTGAAAATTTGGGCGTTGCTGCATGCTCTTTCGAGTGCGAGGAGAGGAGAGGGAGATGGGGAGACAAGTTGGAGGTTGGAGGTTGGCGGGATCCCCGTCAAAACATTGAATCGGCGGCTGCAGATGCGAAGTGCACTGGGGTTGAAACCCCCGGCCCCGGTGGTGGCGGCGGCGGTGGCTTGGCGAGGGCAACGCCCGGGCAGACGTAGTAGGGGAAGCTCCGAGTCGTGGCGCTTTTACTCGAGCCCCGAGGGCGCCGCCAAGCCGCCCCGCAAACCCCGAAAAGCGCCTCCGGCCCGCGGCCGCACCAGCCCCAACTGCCAACCTCGGCTCCACGTGCTTTCCCCTAGTCTGCTCCTGCACCAGAGTGTGCCCCCTTGAAGACCAGCCGGCCCCCTCCCCCTCGGCTCCTCTAGCCTCGCTGCAGTAGCTATTTTGGCTGTACACGTGTACGAGTCACTACGCCCATGCCGCACCGTATCCACCGCCGTGTTTACTACGATACCGCCGCGCCGCCGCCTCCCTATCGCCACCATCCACGGGGTCGCCGGCCTTGTCCCGCCCGACGTGGTCTGGACAGTGCAGGGATGTGAAATGTAATGGGTTTCCCGGGGAGGTTTCATCCAAGAGGAGGTGCCGTTACCACTGGACTGACACGATCAGATCGTGGCACTCCTAACGTATTTTGTAAAGAGATCGCTTTTGAAATTGGAGGAATAAGAAAATGAGGCAAAAGAAGAGGAGGAAGAAGAGGAAAGAGAAAAAGCATAAGAGGAAGAAGGCGACCAATACAGTCAGTCAGGGTAACTTTGTGCCAGGCTCCGAATTCACTATCTTTGTTTGCTGCTTCTTCTTCTTCTTCTTCTTCTTCCTCTTCTTCTTCTTCTTCTTCTTCTTCTTCTTCTTCTGATTTCAGATTGCCAACTTAGGCATATCAATAGAAAGCTTAAATCCTCATCTTTCCTCAGAATTCAACAGTTGGCAGTAGTCATGGAGTAATGGCCTGGCACAAAGTTACCCCCGATATGGCACAAAGTTACCCTGACTAACTGTATAGAATGGAAGAAGAAAAGGAAAAACATCAGCATAAGAATAAGAAGAGGAGGGAGGGAGAGTAATTATAACGAGGGCAGGAGGGACAAGACAAATGGAGGGAGGAGGAAGGAGAAGAGGAAAGAGTAGAGACAGGAGAAAAAGAAAAAGAGGTAGTAGAAGAAGAATAAGAGGGAAAGAAGAAACAGGGAATAAGAAAGACACTAGGAAGAAAAGTGGTATCACTCTCAGATGTCACGATTGTTCGAGGAACGAAGAAATAATTCACCAGACGTCTAATTAGGACGTTCGGTGACTTTACCTACCTCCTATTTTCATTTTTTTGCGAGATAATTTGCTGCTTATCACTTCGAAATCGCTTTGTAAAAAACTTTACATTAGTAATTTGCTGTAATTGTGTATCGATGTAATTAAATTTGTATGCTTAAGGAATATTTAACACACAGAGAAATTAATAAATGACTTTACATTCATATGTTGTAAATTGATTTACAACAAACAGAGTAGCTTACAGAGTAGTTTTTTTTGTGTAGACAAGGCGGGACCTGAATTTTCCCTTTGTTACGCCTGGGTGTTCGGTGCAAGTAGTAATTTTTACTCCGAATTAGTTTTACAGTGCTTTTGTCTGTCACTCATCTTTTCTTCTCTATTTTTCCGCACTCATACCTTTTCAAATTCTGGGCGCATGGGCCCGCAGGATTCGAGGATATTTTTTGAAATTTTACTTGGACTAGAATTAAGGGGCTAAGAGTACAAGGCGCATGAAAGCAATTTTTGAAAAAATTGAGGCGTTAATCATTTTCAGTAAAATTAATCTGAATGCGTATTCTGCGAAAAATTCGCTTCTACATTCCAATTTTTAAGCATCAAAAAGTCAGATTGAACTTTCTCTCCGCCATAAGAATCCATGTCATTTCGAAATTTTAAATACGTTTTCTCGAAATAAAAAAAAAAAAAACTGCACTTATGCGCATTGCCTTCTCAATTTTTTCAAGGTAGAGACTTTTGACGAGAGGCAGAATAGCACCCAAAAGCTACCATGAAATGCTTTGAATTTTGAAAAGCTCTGTCTCCTGGGCCTCCGGCAATTTACGAGNGGGGGGGGGGTGTGTTGAGCAAAGATGCCCTTGGAGGAAAACAGTGTAGGTAACTTCTTGAGCGCAACCACAAGAATCGTGCAATTATAAATGGCTTGAATCCGAGTTCAGTGGCCTTCACTCACACAAGCGCAAGCTGACTGAATTATTTTGAAATAGTGAGGAGTGCACATTGGTGGGGATAGACGTTGATTTCCCCTCCTGCGCTGCTCTTTCCCGCGTGTTTTGTATCATGTCTACGCTCCCCACCACCAGACTAGCTCTCATTTCCCGCTCGTCAGAGAATTCTCCCATCCCCGCCACATGCAGAGGCCGCTGACACCAACAGTTTTTACTGAGGCCTCCAACGGTCAGCACGTAGCCGTCTACGCCCGCGCTCCCAGTCAGACCGTGTTGTTTATTTATGTTCTTGGAAATAGTTTAACTTATTGACTGTGTTTTCTCAAGTGTTATTCTTAACTCCTCGCTTTGTCGTGTTTGCAAAAGTGAATTTGTGGAATCGTTTAAACATTTTGTGTGTTGCTAAACAGTTACGGTACCTCAGATTTCTCTGATAAGACTAATAGAATTCTGGTATGTTCACGAGTTTGAATTTCGACATCATTGACGATGGAAACCCGTTGTCTGAAGACGACTAACTCTTGGAGGAACGGATTAATCATTCACACCTTGAGCAGAGTTTTCAAAATCCAGTCTCCTGATAAAAGTTTGAAGAAAAAGGTGAGTCACACTTGAACTTCTCTGTTACAGTAACTACGTACATCTTCTTGTTAGTTCATTCCCCTTAGTCTATTTTGCACCAGACCTAGACACGTAATCACCAATCCATTCTGTCATATCCACACCTACACTCTTAATCCTTAGATGTTCTCATCATCCGATCATTTGAACACTGATGAGATTGTACGATAAGTCATCAGAGTCTACATCCTCTCTTTTACTCATTGCACCTGAGGAGTCTCGAAACATGAGTGAAGTTCCTGAACCCTCAACTTCCTCCAAGTTTATTAGTCAATCACGTGTTTTGGTTCAATATGCACCGTTTGTTGCCCGTAAAAGCTGTATTTTCCCTCCCTAAATAGGCCAATAATCCTATTAGAAAACCTATGTTGTGGTAGTGAAGCAATGTTATGTATCATCACCATTGAGCCGCGGTTTTTCTTTTAGCCGCCGAGCACTGACAACTGTCTCCGAAAATTCCGAAATGACTTGCCCGGAGTTAAACGATTCAATCACCTTTGGAAACTCTATGTCTGTGTTTTTTTATCGTATTTGTAGCAGAGCTTGGCAGACACTGAGCATTTTTTATGTCTAATTATTTACCTTCCTTCAGTCATTTTTTCAACTTAAATTTTATTAGTCCATCGTTAAAGCGTATCTAAAAGAAAAACAAGTATTCCACTGTCTGCTTACGATGTTGGTGAATGTGGGATGTTTTCATGTACGTTTCAAAACCTAGCGATAGTTGTCTTTTTCCCGTGAGAAAGTCATGGAATTTTCGTTCAGTAGCTAAACCATGACCAAGAGGCACCCTGCCAAGGAGAAAGTGGAAGAAAAATATCAGTGTCTGTTTGTTCTCTAGTAGCATATCGTTCGATGAATGAATCATTGCCAGTTCAAAGTTGTTTCGAAGGAAAATAATGCATCTTGCCCGAGTTGTTAACAGCATTTTTTCTCTCTCTCTCTCGTCGATAACCCGCGATCTTGTCGTTATGAAGAAAGATATTATCGAGCATGTTTGTAGCTGTTTGTTTCCTGATCTGTGACCTTTTAGTTCTCGCTCGGATCTTAAACTTTAGCCTTGCTGATTTGTTTTGATGTTTTCTGATCTTGTCGTTAATCGAGGTCTTCCATGCGCCGGACAGAGAGAGTTATTTACTTTAGCTCGATCAAGCGCGAGGATACGGTCACGGCTTCATTCGTGGTCTGGAACTCAAATAAACACCGAGGAAAAGTTGGCCGTTCGTCGAGGGGAATTTCCGCGTAATTTCGACTGGCCACCTAATATCCCTATTTCATAGTAACCTGATGAGACTTCAGGATTCAGCATCGTTTTAGTTGACTGTGTTATGTTCCTAAAGTATTGATGGTTCCGAAGTGCTTACTTAATTATTTATTGTATAAAGACTTTTGTACACTACGCCATTTTAACTGAACTGAAACTTAAACAGAAAGCCGATCAGCCATCATTTCAGGGTTCAATCCAGTATTCAATGGATTTTCATCTCATGTCGTTTATCCGAGGAATCGCTAATCAACGGTGACTGTGTAATAAGTCTGCAATCGCACAACTCGGTTTGCGAAGTCGCAGACTTCCTGTCATACTTTATTTTTCGAACGGAAAACTACTCAACGGCAATTCTTTGAATCTGTCGTGATTTTTCTTCTCTGTGCAAAGAAGATTCTATAAAAACTTCAAGGAATGATGTCAATTTGTTCTTTCTTATAAAATAACATAGAGGCGGAGATTTTCAGACACCGCAAACGAGATATGTGACTGCGGACCTAAGCCATCGTAATGCGTAATTTATCAAAGAAAGCGCAATTATTTTCATGCTTTATCAGCGTGAAATAAATGTATACCCTTGTCTCAGCTCTGTTTTTTTCCGACCGAAGAAGTATGATGCAATCGGTTGTTTTCATTGGAAACCGGACAAGACTCATCTATATAGTTCCTAAAAGACACAGTAGACGCACTCCGGACATTGGTTACGTACGTTCGTCCTAATATCGACACCTTCCGGCCAAAGTACATATCACAAACGCCATGCGACGTTTCAAAATTTCCGTCGCCATCGTATTTATTACAGAGAAATTGCTAGTTGAATTGGTTTGAAAAATTCACCATATTTTATCTGAACCTATCGCAAAGAAAATTCAGTAAAATTTTCGGACAGCTTCGTCGAACAATTTCTCTGTATAAAAGCAAAATGGCGGCAGAAATTTTGAAACGTCGCATGGCGCTTGTGATACTTAGGTGATGATATAATCGAGGAGAGAGGCACTCTTGAGATACTTGCAGTACCTATTGGGATCTTCGAAATCCATTCGAATAATATTTTAGTTACCAAAATTTGGATTTGTCGACGTTTATTTACTTCCGGTTTAGATTTCCTCTCATTTTCGATCGGTTCGGCAAGAAGGCTAGACAGCGCTGCGGCATTCATCGGTATTTATAGACGGTTACTGGCGGGACACAGTGGAGGAGGGAGGCAGGGGGTCCAGTGACCTGTTTCTGCGGTCCCGGCCCCTCACGTTGTGTTTGGGTTAGGTTTGTGCTTAGAGCTTTGACCACTGTTGCTCAACTGTGCTGGAAATTTAGAGAGCTTCAACTGCAAATTCGTCGTTTTCAGACGTTAAACATGGCCACAGTTCTACGTTGCAAAATTTCCACTCTTTTTGGGACCAAGAAACTGTCTGGCACCCTAACTGAAAATATTAAAGATCCCTTTCGCGATTACGCGTGATACGCAGAGAAATTTTGGAAAGAAATGTTATGGTCGTGGTCTTGTTTAAAATTGAATTTTAATGTCAATCTCGCAACCTTGGATGGAGTTGGAATCTGGGAAAGTGCAAGCTGTTTCTTGGTAGTTTATGCATCCTCGGGGAGAGAAAGAGATTGACCAGATTGTGGGTACTACGCTACTTCGATGGAGAATTTTCTCTAAAAAAAATTGGATCCTGTGCCTAACACAGAAAGCGCGGTTCACATCGTCGTAAAATTGAAGTGGAAAAATTCAATTTTTTACTCTTTGTAATTCGATTTTGCCGCCCCAGTAAATCATTCCAAAATGACTAAAACTATGTCAGCAGGCTTAATTTTCTTGAGGTTTTTGGCAAATCTTTAGCTGGGAAGTCGCCTGTAAAATCTCGAGGCAGCAGTGTGATTCTCAAGCGCCGCGCTGCATTGTGGGAGGGAGGTCTTCTCACAATTAGACTTATGCAATATGGACCTTGACATCGTCCGCTTGGCACACTGTCTTAAATCTTCGATGTTCTTCATTGCGCCAGTGTACTTATTTGTTTTCTCACCGCCCTAACCTCCAAACTTTGACCTAAAATTCGGAATTAATTGAGTCAAGGGGTATTTTAGTTCTGTTCCGATGACATTTATTGCTTTTGCTTATTCGATTCCTTGCCATTCTCTATTCAACAACGTGCGACAAAGTGTTATTTTAATGGTATGAATTTTGAAATCCATCGAAACTCACCTACCGGCCCATCGGACCAATTCTTTCTCTAGTCTAGTAATACCCTCAGGGCGGCTCATATCAATGCCGAGTTGTTATCAGCATTTTAACGCACCCTTTGAGGGAGCGAAATCTGCGTGGATAATACTTGCACAATCCAAATTTTGCGTTGACTAGATCTTCCTGGATCCAGACCTTTGCAATGGAAGTAGAACTGACTTGGTCCCAGCAGAAATTTCTTGAATTTGTCGCCACGAAGACATCTCTCTTAACACTAGCAAAAACGAGCTTTTATCGCGAAAAAGTCGCTTTCTTAAGGCCAAAACTCTCTTGGTTCAAGCGACTTTCTCCTTGGCTCGAAAGGAAATTTCCGTCATTTTTGTTCCATCTGGGTCATCACCGTCAAGGTAAAACGGATCCTGGAAAGGTTGATTAAATGGTAGAAAAATGGTATTTCTGTCCGTAGGAGCCTCTTGTTTAGCCATCGCGGTAACGAAATATCCACTACTAACGTCCCGAAGAAGACAGGTGCCCTCGTAAAAGTCGCTTTAAAAATAAGTACTGATCCCTGAAACGAGATGAATTGGCTAACGGGGGTGAGCGACCCAATTTTAAGTCGGGCATGGCGGGGGCTGCAGTTTTTACGACTGGAGTTTGTAGGACGCCGTGGCCGAGAGGGCGGGGTTGAAGGGTGCGAATGTGCGAAAAATCAATGTTTTCCCTCTCTCTGATAGGTCGCGGCGCAGCCGAGCAGAGCGGCGCGGCAGTGGCGGAGCCTGAAAGTAGGTCACTGCGTTCACCGCCATACATCATTACGTCCTGCCGACCGTCAGTGACTCTACATCCACGTGTCCCAGTTTCCGTAAAATCAATTGACTCTTGCGCCCTCTTCCTCTTTGCGCCCCCCCCCTCCTCCGCCCCCGGAGCCCACCAACCCCCGTCCGAGGTGAGGGTGGGGCTCTCGTAATATCTCAACCTTGCAGCGGGGGCGTCGGATGCACCGGCTGAAACAGGGTGGAAAATTCGCGGTTTTAACGGAAATTTGCGTGAAAGTATACCGCGAACATAATTTTTGATAGTGTTAGTATGTAGTGGGTCAGGGGCCGTTAATAAACTACGATAGGCACCTAAAAAGCAGAAGGAGGAAGTCCAGAGGTGTTTTACGGGGAGAGAGGGTGGCCAAGCAGTGCCTTGCGTGAGGCATTCCTGTTAGAAAGGAGCAAACTTCGGAGATGAATTTCTCCTGAAAAGAGTCCAGAGTAATTTGTTCGTTCTTTTTTTACTTTTTCCCTCTTTGAAGCACCTGTCCTCGTTACGGAGAAGAGATGGAGGGTCCAAAAGTAAAAGTGCGTTTTATGGACCCCAAAGCTATTATTTTTTTACATTAAATGAAAATAAAATGTAAATAATTTTGAAAGTTTCGCTTAAGTGCACACCTCAAAACTTCCGTCTTTATGATTCAGCATCTCCCATTTTAATGGCTGTATTTTTATAGGTAAGGACCTCGAACCTTCGCGGTTTAAATTCTACAATTTTAACCGATTTTTCTTACTTGAAAATAATCCCAAATCATCAATTTTCTTCTAAAATGAATACATTTCAACAAAGTCGTATCCAAGTGGTGGTAAAACCTTAAACTGAAGCCTTTTCGTGCTTCTTAACGTAAAAATTACATATCAAGTATAGCGCGAATTCCTCTCTCTGTGATATAAAACTCTCAATGAAAGGAAAGGGGATTATCTGAAGCTCTTCTCGGAGTTTGCACCGTTGCCAATTACCAAATAGAGATAGAGCCATCCTCAAGCTCGGTAATCGGGATTTGAGTGAAAAATGCAGGAGATGCGGCAACGTCCGGTTGAACAATGAGGGCAATGGCGATGGGCGCCTGGCAAACGTGGATCTTAAATTCCAGCCACTTTCTCAGTTTCTCCGAGTCAGCGTCGCGACGGTGGCTCGTTCTCCGCCGCAAAGGATTACGCCGAGATGAAAGTATCGTATCGAGTCGCATGGGATGAGTCCGGCCTCCATCGTTCGTCGAGAGATCGGCCTCCGGGCCAGCCTTGACGTAGACGTAAGAAGTCGCGTTTGAGCTTGTGACTTGACTTCAGAGAAAACCGCTGGTAACGTTGTATTTGCTGCGACATTTTACCCATGGTGAGATGATGGAACCCATGGTGTCCAGGGAATTTGTACACGGAGAAAAAAACTCCGTGCATGGGACCCGAAGTTGAGGTCATGTGCTGCCGTGCTAAGGAAAAACGTCGTATGAACCTTCAGGCGCTGCAAAATTTCCTTTGATAAAACTCGAATTTCCTGGTAAACTTGTGAATATTTTCCTTCCAATTTTTCAGATAATTTTGTTCGCAATTTCACCTAAAGTCCCTGAAAATTTTCAGGAAGAATATTCATAACTTTCCTCAAAAATGAACATTTTACTAAAGGAAATTTGGCAACTCTCAAATGTTCATACGGCGTTCTTCCTTAGCACGGCAGTGTGGATCTCTGGATCAGAAAACTTGAGGTCGAGTTGCCGAAATTCGGGTCAGACATCGAGGCACTTCGGTACGTACCAGAATACTTCAGATGTGTGACCCGAACCCTTTGGTATATACTTATCGAAGTACTTCAAATGTCTGACCCGAACCTCGGCAGCTAGACCTCAAGTTTTTAGATACGTGATCCGAAAACTTCACAGATCCATATGACCTCAACTTCAGGTCCCACGCGCGAAGTTTTTTTCTCCGTGTAGGAAGAGTTAGGAAAATCCGCGGGCAGCATTTAGCGAAAAAGAGAGCACTTGAAAGGAGCCGGAAAATTGTAGAGCCGGGGAAAAGCGGAAATAGTCTGGGAAAGGTAGGAAATCGGAAAATGTAGGTTTTAGTTTTAGTGGAAATTTTTTCGTCCGAATTCTCTCTAAGATTCGTTCCTTTGTGCGGTTTGTGGCGATTGGATAAGCTTGGGCTTCCTTGTGTCCGCTTTCTCACGGACCCTGGAGTTGGACCAGGGTGCGATATGACGACGCCGACACATACTTAAACGAATGCGCCACGCCGAACTTACACGGAAGTTGACGTTGCCAACTCTTAAAATAAAACCGTGCGAAAGTGTGAATTTTATCGCACGATTCGATGGCATCGGTCGCACTCGCACGCCGCCGTCGGAAGCGTTGCCAGATCGTGGGATAATTTTGATCCATGTCGCCGCGTCCAGGTTAACAGGGAAATTCGTCATCGAATGGCAACGCTGTCCGTAAATACCGTGGCTTACTTTCCTCGTCAGATTTTTCTTTCTTCTTTATTTGTTGGAGTCAGCTGGAGTTCGTCGCACTTGCATTCTTAGTGACGCTGGAAATTTCCGCTCACAATTTTTCTTATGATCGAAGATTTTGCTAGAAATCCTGCTCATAATTTTCATATTTTTGTCGAATTTTTCGGGGAAAATTTGCGCTTTTGGTTCCATCATACAAAAACATGAATTAAAAATGAAGTCGAATCCTAAATTAATTTTACTAATATTAATTTTTTATCGTTTTCAAGCCTTTTTTGATAATGGGCACTGTGAGGGGAAAGGAGGTAATTTCTTTGAGTTGTAATCGCACTACAAGAATGTTACTGAATTTATGATTTTTTAATTTTTGGATCATCATCGTTAGTTTCCTCCAAAAGTTGAGCTTACTGAGGAATTAGACACTTGTAGCGTTGCGACAATCCTCACAGTGACGTCACCACTAACAGCGCCTCTTGTAAGCCAATGAGCTCGCCGCCATTTTAACAATATCCAAGGTTAGGATCCATGATCATGTTTCGTTTTCTAAATATTTATAGTGCGCGCGTGACAATTTTTAAGCCTCCTGCGTCTAACCGGCGCTGAGAAAATTGTTTTCGTTTTCTCCTGTTAGGTTATTGCAAAGGTTTAAACGCCACCGTAAGGAAAATTTTAGAGGTAAGCCGTTGTTTCCTCTCACTTATTGAAATTAGCCCCCCTTGCTTAGCTGCCAGATTTAGTGGCTCATAACAACGGACCGTGTTGTGCATGCCTACTTTGTAGCCACGAAGTATAAATGGAATCTCGCGGTTGCAATTTCACTAGGTGAATCCGACACTTATTTGGATTCGAATTGAATTCATTTCGATGTAAATGTACTTACTCAGTAAGTTGGAGTTTTTTAGCCAACGTGCATTAAAAATCAGCATAAAGCTGAAAATCTCAATGCAGAGAGAAAAAACTCATATGAGCACAATTTTCCCTCAAAGTAATACGCTGTTTGGTACTTACTCAGTCGCCAGAGTTCACATCTTTGAACCCTGATAGGGACAGTGGCGATTTTAAAAGTTGGCAACTCTGTTTTTCTCAATTTAAATCCATTAGAAATATCGATTTTAGGTGGCCAAGAATCGATTTCTTCCTGTATATTTTAATGGAACCCGAGTTCTGGAAGTCATTCAAGAGCGGTCGAAGCTTTTTCCGACATGAATCACCAGTTATAAAAGATTGAGAAAACATAACATGCGCCAAGTCGTCGTTCAATTGGGCAAATGCACATGCTGTCATACGCTCGGAGCATGCGATTGGACCCGAGACTGTTTACTATTTTGCGCTTAGCTACTGCGTTGTTTGTTTCCGCTGGGAACTCTCACAAACAGCGCTAATTAGATATTACGAGTTGAATCCACGCCACGGACCGCGGGCGCAACAGCGGAAAAATGCTTTGTGCATCCGGCACAATCTCGCATTGTGCATTCCGCGCGAGCTTTTCGTCGGACGTAATACCGAATTGTGGCTGGCGATTGGTCGGATTTCAAGCTCCTCGAGATAGATCTTGGCTGTAACTGATCGGGTGCAAGCTTTCAATGGAGGAAAATAAGGGTTTTCTCTTGTGAAACATGGCACAATAACCACAACGAGCGCATAGCAGGGTGTCCACAAGTCCGTAATTTCCGGAAAGTCCGGAAATATTACTGATTTTTCAAGGGCGGTCCGGAAGTACTGATAAAGTTTGGAAATTTCGCTAGAGAGTCCGGAATTTTTTTCATTTTTGTCGCAATTTGATCGAGAAATTCATAGGTATTTTTCGATTTTCATCAGTTGAAGGTACTGAAGAAGTACTGGATTTTTCTGTTGAGAAGTTACTGAATTTCTTGGGAATGTACTGAAAAAGTACTGTAAAATTACTGATTTTTGGCCAGCCTGTTTTAGTAGACACCCTGGCATAGGGAAAATCGGACATTCACCCTTGATTTTACAATTTTCGTATAAGGTGAAACCACCAGTTACAGACACCCCCAAAAATGTGACCAGTTATAGACACCCTTCGTCTAAATATGGTAATAATAAGAAAGAAGTGACTCGGTTCTTTGTGTTGTTGTTTTTAATTCAACTCACTTGAGAATTGGGTTGAATTAAAACAACAACACAAAGAACCGAGTCACTTCTTCCTTATTATTACCATATTTAGACGAAGGGTGTCTATAACTGGTCACATTTTTGGGGGTGTCTATAACTGGTGGTTTCACCTTACGTCAGCTCTCCAATCGAGAATCCAGTCACCATCAGCACATTCTTACAGGTTGCCCTTCGAAAAATTGTGGGGACTTTCACTGCCTGTCACGGTTTGCCGGGGGACTTTTCGATCCAAAATTCGCCAAAAGTGAGAGGCCTCTTTCACTCTACCGCAGTCACGCAAATTTTCTGCTACCAAGTCACAGACTTTCTACGACGGAATCCGAGCATTCTTCTCGGTAGTAATACTGTTGTGCTAAGGAAGAACGTCGTATGAACATTCATTTCCGCTCGGAAAACATGTATTTTTCAAGAAAGGTTCGAATATTTTTCCTTTCGAAATTTTTAGACTTTATAGATCTAATTACGAACAAAAAACTGTGATAAATCGGAGGAGACATCTTCTGAAACGCTTCTGAAAATTCGTGATTTGTAGGAGGCAATTTGGCAATGCCTGATGGCTTACACGACGTTTTCCCGTAGTACGGCAGAATACTGTCGTGCGAAGGAAGAACGCCGTATGAACATTCGAGAGTTGCTAAATTTTCTTCGACAAAACTTGTAATTTTAACGAAATGTATGCGTATTTTTCCTTGTTGTTTTCAGACTCTTTAGATTCAATTGAGATCGAAATTGCGTGAAATTTTCGGGGCAAGATATTTCAAATTTTTCCAGTAAATCCGGTTTTTATCGCAGGAAATTTGGCAACGTCTGATGGCTTATACGGCGTTTTTCCTTAGTACGCCAGACTAGTACACGGCGCTCGTAAGTCGTAACGCCCAGCGAAAGCGAGTGTTGTTCACACCGTCCTCCAAATTCCGATCCACCGTTTACGTACCTGGCTCCTGTGCCGCAATCTGAGTCACCTGCTCCCGGAGCGCCGCGCAGGTGACCATCTTCCAAATGAATCTTCGCCCCCCCCCCCCCCCCCCCCCNCCCTCCCCCGGGGGTCTCGCATCTGTGAGCTACGACCATGAATTTCGATTTCCTGTCGGCACACCTGTCTTGCCATGTGCCTGGTCCGCCGCGCCGCACAGTGGGTCGAGTCAATAGGAGAGGTCAGGCGGAATTTAAAACGCTTATAACTCCGTTCATACGAAACTCTGAGGTTCCAAAAATGGTTCCATTGGTTTCCTCGTGAAATTTTCTTCTTGAACCACCCCTCTTAATGCTGAATGTGGCGAAATGAACATCAGAATTTGCAATTTTTGTCAAAAATTTCATGTCTGACCTCTATAATTGACTCGATCCACTGTGCGCCGATTTCGTAGTTCGGTAAGCTCGTTGCCTCTGTCTGTCTCTGCTTAGAGTTATCACATAGTAGCGCGTGCCCAAGGAATCAATATATCGACGGTGGAATTGGGAGACCTCCGTCGCGGTGTTTCAAAATGTCCGGCCGCTTCTTGAATATTTTTCCTTGAGAGAAAGGAACTTTAAAATGGACCACTAGCTCGGTTTACAACATTCAGTTTGTTGGTTTCTATTGACAAATTTTACGATGTAAAATACGATGGTCACAGAGAAATTACATTTCCGAGACCCTGCTCTATCAATCGAAGCAGTGTAACAGGGTTGCCATCGTCAGGGAACACCGAGAGATTTCAGGGAAACTGACGGAAATGTCAGGGGAAAATTGTTGGGTCACCTTGATTTGCTGTCTAGGGTGGGTTCAACGCTTCAAACAACAAATTTTTGCCTGAAAATTATTTCTAATAATTTCCAATTAACCTTCTAGCATATCCTCAATTGTCAGGGAATTTCACTTAAATGTGTTCCGGAAATGTCAGGGAATTTCATTTTCCAAATTCTGTGACAACCCCTAAATCGACTGAGGCCAAAGTCAACCTCGACGGAATTTTTTTGCATGACAATGACTAATCACCAACTTGTTGAGCAAATAATTTGGCAAATGATGACTGTTGAATGTCGTTGCGACCACATTGCTGCACGGTGTAAAAATTTCATACTTCGGACCCGAAGTGAAGGTCATACCGATGTCTGAAGTTTTCGGATGCACAATCTGAAAACTTCAGAGCTTCATATGACAAGATAGGTGGCGGTTGTTACAAACTCTAGAGATGCGCTTCTAGTTTCTATTCGTCTTGAATCACACCTCTCGATTTTTCTGGGTACCCACTTTTTCACAAGATATTTTGTCCTCAAGATTTGATTTGGCAACTGTGGACGCGTTGTTTGTTGCTCTCTGAAAGCGCGTTGCTCGCCCCCCGTTTAATGTCCCTCTCTTGTCCTCTCACCTTCCGCGATTCGGGTCCTTCCATTTCGCCAGTTCCATGACCCATCCTTCCCGATGGCTCCCCTAATAAGCGCCCCATCTGGATCAACACCCCACGTGCAAAATGCCTCGTCGTAAGTTTCGATGTCATTTTCAGTAGGTTTTGAGTTTCTATCCGTTGTTTCTTCTTATCCCAGCAGCTTCGAATGCCAATTACGCGGGCCCTCGATAAGTTCATCTTATTTATGCCCTTTTTATTCCGGAAATACTTTTGCCCACAACGAACATCATGTATGCGTAGAGCCTATAACTATACCTTGGCCAGGGTGTCTATAGGTCCGAAAAGTCCGGAAATAGTACTGATTTTGCAAGGGCAGTCTGGAATTTTTTCATTTTTTTTGTCATCTTTACCCCAATTTGAGCGAGAAATTCAAATTTTTGAAATTTTTCGAATCTCGTCGAATGGATGTACTGAAAAAGTACTGAATTTTTCTAAGGAGGAGGTACTGTAATTCTTAGGAATGCACTGAAGAAGTACTATAAAAATCCTAATATTTGGCCAGCCTATTCTGGTAGGAACCCTGTCGGCGGAAAAGGCGGATTCATAGTAAGTTGGCATCATTGTCTTCTCTCCATTTAGACCTATGGTAAAGAATCGAATTTTGGAGGAGCCGGCTGCTCCTACTAGAATCGACTCTTCTTCATAGATTGTAATAGATCGTATTCGATACATCAAACGGGTGAGATTGTATCGATATCGATTGGTTCAAAACATAAACATAGCCTCAAAAGTAAATTCAGAAATCTGTGAGAACGGATCTTTTGAAACAGTTTTTTATTCTTTTGAGTACCAAATGCCAATGCAAAGTGAAATTGTCAGGAAATTTCTCATTTTCAGCTTTTCCAATTAATATCCTTGGAGTTTGGTTTGAGGTTATGTTCCATTGTTTTGAACCAAACGATACATCGAACCGTTATCGAATACGGTCTATGGAGAGAAAACAGTGTTGCCAACTTGCTGGATCTGCCTCTGTGACGCAATGCGGCGGCGTGAAATCTCTCGGTTGCGGCTGCCGGAAGATTTGAGTCACATCGCGGCCTTGTCTTCAGGTTGTTTGTGCGCCTGGATTGGTGACCTCAGGCAAGGCGACTCGGCTGCACAGAGTGAGAATGGGGGAATGTCAAACGTTCAATTTAAGCAACAACGAGCGATGCCTAATTGAGCGCCATGCTATGCCTAAGCTTGTTTGTTTTCACGCTGTCCTAGGTAGACTCTGTTGCCGCGATGAGCGAGGTTGTGCCGTTGGAGACCGAGTCGGTGACGACGCAGTTCGATTCACCGTAAATGGTTCCAGTGTAAACAAAAACATAACCTCAATCTCGAATCCTCGTATTTCCTTGACCCATTTTTTCGCTTCCGATTGGATTGACTCGAGTTTTTTGACAGGATTTAATCCCGATTTCATCAGGATTTGAGAAAAGTCGTCGTCCGATCGGATTGCTTTCGCATACACTTATGTAGAAATTTTAATTTTTCTCGGCGAAAAATCAGGATTTGGTTAAATCATAAAATCTGGCGAAATCAGGATTTCCCAAAGTAAAAAAAAAAAAAACACTAGACACAACTCAAGAATATAATACGCTTCTATTTAACCACATGATAAGCAAGTGAAATTAGTCGAATTCTAATGAAAATATAGCCGAGAGCTGTTACCATCGACGGCATCGGACTCTGCGAAGGCAATCCGGTCGCGAAACAAAAAAAGCTGTAAAATACACCGCTGCAAAATTTCAACGAGCCAGCCGATCAGATGCTCATCATATCAAATCGATGTTTCGAATGGTTTAGCCACTAACTCAGTCTCAGAACTCTTCTTACTCTAGTCAGGAGTAGGTAGCGATTACTATGCTCTCTTAGAATTGGAAGATGGCGCGTTATTGGTTTTGATTCAATTTAACGCAATTATTATCCATGCTCTCTTCGATGACGTATCCAGTAGAGATATCTTGGCTAAAAGATGCAAATTTATTCCAATTGGTAGGCATAAGAAGGCTTCGAAACGGTTGTTACAATATTTTAGATAATTAACGTCCCCTCCCCCTCCCCCACACCAAATGAAGGATATTTAAAAATTAAGGATTACAGGTATACAACCCTCCATTAGTTTCCCGACAAACGTGTTAATTTCGGGCCAAATGTTAAGCCCTGAGTAATTTTCTCGTTGGTAGACAACCACCGAGAAGCAACGAAGTTCTCGATAGCCACTGCTCAACACGTTGCAAAACAACCATCGGATAGCAATATGTGTGTTGAGAATGTCGTCCGCGAAAGTACAAGCTCCCATCATTGCCGTAACAGGGGAAAGTCTATCTCCTACTCTGTGCCTTTGTCTCAGGGGGACCACCGGCAAGTATCCTCGATTTTTTGCACAGCTGTGATTGAAACAGGGTTCGCTCGGGAAGAAAGCGGGGGACGGGTCGGAGAGGCGTGGTTAGCGGTACCGAGAGTCTGGGCCGACAGAGATTATGCCGCACCGGCCCCAGGCGCCACTCCCAACTCTGAAAAACAACATCATAATTGCATAATTATTCGCCACGTCTGCGTCTGTGCTCATGAAGCCGGTGATCGAACACCCTTCGACACCCCCCTCTCCCCCCGGACCTTTCAATGGCATACCCAGACACGCACACAGCGAACCCCCGCCCCCCTTACATACCGCCCACCCATCTTGTTTTTCATTCCGGATCCAGTCCAGAGACAATAGCATNGGCGCCACTCCCAACTCTGAAAAACAACATCATAATTGCATAATTATTCGCCACGTCTGCGTCTGTGCTCATGAAGCCGGTGATCGAACACCCTTCGACACCCCCCTCTCCCCCCGGACCTTTCAATGGCATACCCAGACACGCACACAGCGAACCCCCGCCCCCCTTACATACCGCCCACCCATCTTGTTTTTCATTCCGGATCCAGTCCAGAGACAATAGCATACATTTCTGGATCAAGGAATCCGATCAGGGATAATTTATTTTCAGAGGTCTCGTCCTGGTATTCTCCCCCAATGAAATGTCGATTTCGAAAATCAACGTTCAGATTCACGAAAGAGTTGAGCAATTAGTGGTTTCGCAAATGCAACCTAAAGGCCGCTGTTATTTCTGCAGAGTTTTCATTTGATGGCAATGCGAAGTAACAACTCCAGGAATGCGGACTCCTGACACTTTTTCTCTCAGTTGGATGCGAATCTGTTCGGACTTTGACCGTCTATCCAGGCCATAATTTGGAAAAGTCCGCGGAGCCAAGTGCTCACCTCGACTCTCACCTGTCATCATTCGGCGGATTTTATGCTCAACAGGCTGCTCATCGATCATCTGTAGCGTTGACCTTTGAACTTAACTACTTTCGTCCCTCCCAATTAGTCGGCTTAGATTCTTAGGGCGGGGGTCTCAAGAAAATAATGTCTCTGATAATGACAAACCACTTCCAAGCCATCGGTGCATCAAAACAACCTTTTCAGGGTTGATTTTCATCGCTTTTCTGGTGCAAGGGCGTATCTCTATTTTCGCATGAGCCTCAGAAAGCATGGTTTTACATGTGAAACAGGGCTTACGTGGAAATTGAGATACGCCTTTACGGTAGAGGGGCAACGTAATGTGCCACATCCACACTGCCGTGCTAAGGAAGAACGCCGTATGAACATTCGAGAGCTGCCAAATATCCCCTATTAAAACATGTATTTTTGAAGTACGTTATGCATATTTCTCTTTGAAATTTTCGGACTTTTTAGAAACAATCTCCAACGAAATCCTCCTTATAATTTGAGAAAAAATATTCACAAATTTTCCTGAAAACGCGTGGTTTGTCGAAGGGAATTTGCCGACGCCTGAAGGATCATACGGCGTTCCTCCTTAGCACGGCAGGACAGTGGAGGTGGACTGGCGACTGGACAAGCTGTTGGGCAGGTAGACAGACGGCGTTCTCGTTTGCGGATTTTATTCAGCACCGAGCGAGACTGGCTAAATTTAGAGCGCCCGTTTGTTTTTCTGTTGTGATAAAATTTTAACACGAAAAACACTCGAGGGAGCAGCGAAACAAACACCGGTTACACGTGAGAACCGCTTGTTTTCGCTGTGATTTTCTAATCGGCCGTCTATAACGGGAGAGATATATGTATCGTCCCACCGCCCCGCCCGGCCGTGAGCCAATGATCCGGTCCTCTTAGGTAATAGTGTCTGAGGCTTCACTGCCGTGCTGAGGAAGGACGCCGTATGAGCCTTCAGGCGTTGCTAAGTTTCATTCGATGTAAACCGAATTTACCGGGAAAATTTTTAACATTTATTTTCAACATTTTCAGGCTATTTCGTACGCAATTTACTCTAAAATATCTAAAAATTTCAAAGAAAAATGTGCATAAATTTCGTCAAAAATACATGTTTTATCACGGGAAATTTGGCAACTCTCGAATGTTCATACGGCGTTCTTCCTTAGCACGGCAGTTCACCTCTCGAGAGCCCGCTTCCGTCCGACTAATTTTCTTTCGTGATATTGATAAATTGTAGAGTACCCTCAATAGCATTTATAATACTCGCCGTCGAGTGTGTCTGAAGATTATCCGTGTGAAGAATTTTGTTGCCTCATTATCGCTTTTTGCCCCCTTTCTCTCTTGTCTGAGGGTTTAATCCGCAGCCGTAATTTTTGAATCGTCTTCACGTTCACTGCCTCGTTGGTCACATGTCACAGGCTCGGCGGTGATGCTCCTTCAAGCCGGGTTCACGTCGGTGCAGGTCGTCTTGGAAGATTAATACAGGAGATGGTGGCCAGTGGCAGTGGAGGAATATACTACTTTACGTAGTCGCAGGTCCCACAAAGATCGTTGCAGAATTGGGTCATGTACTGCTCGAAGTATCGTGTGCGCCTTCCTGTAGCTTCTTTCTCATTGGCTAGTAGGCCAACAGGGTCTCTAAAAGTCCGGAATTTTCGGAAAGTCCGGAAATATCGCTGATTTTTTAAGGGCGGTCCGGAAGTGCTGAAAAATTGTGGAAACTCCGCAAGGAAGTCCGGAATTTTTTTCATTTCTCAGCGAGAAATTCAAATTTTTGAAATTTTTCGAATTTCGCCAACTGGAGGTACTGAAAAAGTACTTTAATTTTCTGTTGAGGAGGTACTGAATTTCTTGGGAACGTATTGAAAAAAGTACTGATTTTTGGTCAGCCTGTCTCAGTAAACTCCCTGGCCAATCCGGCAGACGGCCAATGTAGACGGTCCAAATTACCGTAGAAATTTCTATAGAGGTACTGCACGATGAGAACGAGAAAACAACGGGGAATAGCCAGAGTAAGAGAAGGAACAAGCCAGGAAATACTGTCTCAAAAAACTAAGCTTATCGAAGGATGTACTAATTAGTATGTCCTTCTGAAGTAGCCGAAGAACCCAGCTTAACCTAAAACGAGCGTGCACCTGATTCTAGAAAGTCCGAGCTTTGCAGTGAACTTGGCGGTCCTCCTTCGATCCTTGCAAGTGCATGACGTCATGCGAAAACCCTCCGCAGCGCAACGGTGCTTCGATTTGTCCTAATTCAGGCATCGCCGCGCGCTGCCGAGGCGCGAGGAACTAGTTTGCGTCATGACGGTTTTACGTCACAGTTAAATTGGGTGGCGTTCGGGGAGGGGGCGGGGGGGGGGCG
>NW_017552543.1:2201079-2236415 GCF_001854935.1 Bemisia tabaci
TACCCCCCCCCCCCAATATTCACCATTTTGCTGTCTATTAATGTATTTCTCAGTATTTCAAATACCTCTTGTAGGGGTTTGTTAACACGTGTCCGAGTCCCCCGCGTAAAGAAACTGATCCACCCATGAGAGACTCCCATCATAGACACTCAAGGCCTTACCTCTTTCGGCGTCGTGTGTCGAAAGAAGGGGTTTCAAAAGTTGGGAGACTTGTTCTCGGTCTGTCTGGGCATCGGGGCAGTCGTCTCAGGTTTACCGTCGGCGGCGTCGCGTCGGCGTCGGTCCCTTTCAAGAGGTTGTGTCCGACCTGTCGCTGCGGCGCCCAGCGCGACGCGACGCACACACGGCGGTGTCGGGCGCGGCGCCTCTTGAAAGACCAACCGACCGCCGCCGCCGCCCCGCCGATAGTCGTCTCGGGACAACGCCAACTTTCGCGTCGCCAAGCGCCACCTTTCTTTTGGATACGTCGCCTTCTGCTCGTGCGGGCTAATTCAGCCGCTACACGAATTGGCATTGATGCGATGCGACGCTCCCTCGGTACCAGAGCGCAACCTGTCGGTCCGTCTGATACCCTTGGTAAATAGAGTACCTTTTAATGGAGAGTGGACACTCCAGGATGCATGTAGGAAACGAGGTTTCACCTCTTCTATATCGCCTTGAACTTCCAATCTTGTGCATCAATGTTTAGACAGATCTTCTCAACCTCCTAATAAAAAGAGTACCTTAAAAGGAGTTAGTACTTTCAACTCTGACAATTGCAGTCGATAATAAAATCAAAGGCTGGCTACCACCAGGGTTGTCGCAGTCCGGGAAAAACGGGGAATCTCAGGGAACTTCTTCAGGGAAATCTTTCTTAGTTATTAGATCTAAATTCCGAAAATTTTAGGAGAAGATATCCATAACTCTCCTCAAGAAAATATGTTTTATACGCGGAAATTTGGAAATTCCCGAATGTAAATACGGCATTTTTCCTTAGCACGGTAATATAGACACGCGTTGGAAAACGAAAGAATAATACTGTTGTGGTTAGCATGAGCACGAAGTGGGGCGGGGATGCAGTTGGGCGTCGCGGCGCGGTACGGCGTCGTCGAAGCTGAGTTGTGTAAAGCAACGAGCAGCGGTATGCGACCTAGTTTGACTCTTACGACACTTTGGTGTGGGACAAGGTAGAAGAAATTACGTTTATGTGTGTCACTGTCATGCCGACCCTGCTTACCGGCTTACCTGCCCGACAGCGGCCTCGTCCTAGTCCTCGCCGCGCCACCCGTCACGGACTCGCGAATCCTCCCATCCCCCCTCCCAGGAGTCCGCCCCCCCTCCCGGGAGTCCGCTGTCCTCCGTCATCATCCTCCGTCGGGGTTCCCGCCTTTGTGGGAAAGCCCCGGCGCGGTGCGGCGCACCTGGAAAAGTCGCCCGACTCACTGCTTCGCGGAATGAAATATACCCCGGAAAAAATGCTCCTTGCATGCTCTCGGCAGAACGCGCCGCAGCGAAATCCAGATAAAAAACGTGCATAGTCGTGGGAACTTCGTTTAGTTACCGTGAATTTCCCGGGAAGTGTCAGATGAATTTACAAAATCAAATAGTGTGGAATCATCTTCCTTTGTTTTCCAGTATGTTTCCGACGTTTTGAGGAATGAATGTCGCGTGTTCGGTTCTGGAAATGTCTATTTGCATGTCCTCTTTGACATCTCACCTGCTCTCGAATGTCAGAGAATTCTCAAAATTGATGGGAGAAGTTAAAGAAATTTCGAGGAATTTCATTTTTTAAAGTTTTGTGGCAACCTTGGATAATTTTCGTGGGAAATCATGTCATGTGCTCTTTAGCGCGGCGGGGCGCTATGGAATCGGGGTAAAAAACATTTAAAATTGTAGGAACTTTATTAATTGATCGGAGAAGTTATGGAAATTAGAGGAAATTTCATTTTTTAAACTCAATGGCGACCCTGTACAAATTCGTAGGAAATAATGTCATGTGCTCTTAGCACCCCGCGGCGCCACGGAATGGAGATGAAAAACATTTATAATCGTACGAATTTGGTTCAATTACTGGGAATTCAGTCGTTATCCATCACCGGGAATACGCACACGGTAGTTTTGTAAAGTGTGTTCCCGGTAATTTCACCGATTTTTTTTATTTTTATTATCACCAACTTTGCGTTGGTATCGGGAATTCTGCGGACCTACCAAGTATTCAACGAATGAGTCTCCCCGGGCCATTAGATGCTCTTTATAAACAAGTTATGTCGCTAGATTTTTAGTAGTATCTGATGGCGCCTACTCAGGTTTGACGCTCCGCAGTTGTTTTCAGTTACTGCGAATCCGTGGTAATTTCAACGCGTGCACGGTAATTTCAACGATTTTTTTCTCCGAATACTGTAAATTCACTGAGAATACAGTTTTACCGCTAATTTGCATGGTCGGCACTGATTATCGGCGTAATTTTACAGTGGCGTTCTATGTAATTCTGCCGATCTTTTTTTTTTTTTTTTTTTTTTTTTTTTTTTTTTTTTTTTTTACCGTGGATTGTAAATTGCGAGTAAAAGTTGTTGAAATTAGCGAGAACTTTCCACATAAAGCCTTTTATGATTTTCCAACATAATGTTAGGCGCCAACCTAGCACTGTCCTGGCATCCTGTTCGGGAAGCAGTATATGTTTTTACCTTGTTTACTGCTTTACCGAAATAGATATGCTTCGCAAACAAGGATAAAAACATGTTTTCCAGTGTGGTTCATATTTTTAGGATAGCTCATCAACTTCACGATATTATTAAATTCGTGTTACCTATGAAGGATTAGCTTTTCCATCAGTATTCTGTATTCTTAATTCTCAGTAACTTGGAAATCTCGGGAAAGAGCTAGTAAAGACGGTTTGCGAACTGTCTCTCGTAATAATTTTGAAGCGATGGCTCAACTCAAAATCATGTTTCATTCAAATTTAATCATTTCCTGGAAAACCAACCGAGATTAATTGTAAGTCTTGAATATGTATTGCATGATTATAATTGTACATTGTTTCCATCTCAGTGACAGTAGAAACCGTATTCTATGGGTTAAACACCCATCATTTACTATTTTTTATATAGTAGCCAGAGACCAAAATACAGTCTCCAGACGATTATGCATGTGGAAACCTTTACTCTCAGGGAGGCTACACCTCAAACAATCTTCTTTGCCCTCTTTTCTCAATCCGTTCTATCTATGTATTCGTACTTACTGTTGTACTGACAATTTCCTTTTGTTCTGTTCCAGGTAAATGTTCATCTTTAATACGTCTGCCATGTATCCCATGGTAAGAGAACCCCAAATTTATTCATTCTCATAAATTGTGCCTACATTATATTACTTTGAAAGAAAATTTCGCTAACTTTTCTTCCTCACACACGCAAAAACTACGCTTCGGGCATGAAGTGCTCAGTAAAGCTCTGTAACTAATGTAATCGTTCGAGTCAATTTTACGACTTTAAAATTCGATTATGTCTTCTCATCTGCGTCTCGATTGTTGAACCGTTATCGAATGACCGTGATCGATAAATTCCTATGATAGCAATGCAATCTATCGATTCAGGTTATTCGATAACCATTCAACAATCGATCCGTTGGGGAACAACGGATTGAGATGCGCATTTTTTTGCATTTAGACTTGAGTAGATGAGTACCCATATCGGTATATTGGGGTTCATTGAAACACTTCTGATAACCAATTTTTTCTTGATACCCTTAACTCGATGCCTGCATGAATATGCCGAATTTAATATGTATGTGTGTATGTGTATCTGTATAGGTAACGTGCTAAATAGGCAGTGGCGAAGCGTGAATTAATTATTATCGATGTATCTCTTCTCATTTGAAGCTATGGTAAAGAATCGATCATCAAGGTCTCATTGAGAACGGTCTGATAATCGATCCTTCTCCATTAGTTCAAACGGCAGATTAATCGATTCATCGCAAAGTACTCGATTCGACTGGAAATACGTGAATCGATCCCTTTCCATTAGTTTAAATGGCAGATTAATCGATTCATCGCAAAGCGCGACACTCGACTGGAAATATAGGTGATCTGGGTAATTTGCAAGTTTATGAGCGCTGATTAGTGTGCGATTGCTCGGTACACGATGTGCGAGTGTGATTACTGATTTCTCGTTCGGAGGATTTTTAGCAATTTTCCTAAACCGCGGTTCGCGGTCGCCCTCGCCGCCGCCAGAGGCCAGCACAATCGGTCGGCAGCGAGCTGGAGCTGACTCTTGGCAAACAAATTCTGAGAATGCGACGGCAGGATTCCTGGACTTAGGTGTCTCTCCTCTCTCGCCTACGTGGAGCAGCTGTTAGCCGATTCCACGCTTGTCGGATAACGGCGGAAAATGCTGATAAATGTTCGGGAAAATGTCTGCGGGAAATTCAGGATTAATGGTGTCTATTGTTTCATGTGACACCTCTCAACCTGGCCTACCGCCCCACCTGCCTGCTCTCAAATAAAACATTTCCTGCGTGTGTATCCGGAGGGCGATTTAGGTTTTCAAAATTAACGTTTGAGAATGAAAATCAACCGGTTTTGGTTTTCTGCACGTATCTCCTGAAGGTTACCTGTCTGCTCCTTCCAACCCTTTCACCTGTTTTTAATTATTTTCTTCGGTATTGTCTGGAAGACCCTAGTCCTAGATCCTTACTAGCTTGGGAGGATATAGCATAAAGCATGGACGGATAAAGCTAAGTGTTCGACTTACTTTTACACATATTTACTAATTTTCGCGGTAGAACGCTCATTTCTGAACATTCTTGGCCATCTTGGTTTGGTATTGGAATCTGAAGATTGACTGCGAAATTTTTCGTGTTGGAAGTTTGACTGCCCTTTTGTGCCCTAACCCGTCCATATCTCGACGTGTTCATACTCTTCCTATACGTAGAAGTACTTTTCCGTGCTATGGTAAAACGACGTATAAACATTCGAAAGTTGCCAAATGTCCCCCGACAAAATTTGTATTTTTGCGGAATGTTACGCATATATTCCCTTTAAATTTTCAGTTAATTTAAATTAAATTGCGTACAAAGTGGTCCGAAAATTTGGAGGAAAAATATTCGCACATTTTACCGAAAAGTCGTATTTTATGGAAAGAAATTTGGCAACGCCTGAAGGCTCATACGGCATTCTTCCTCAGCACAGCAGAGTAGTATCTTGCCCGCAGTTGAAATATCCCTCAAGCCTTGACCTCGATCGTGAACGAGCGGAATCGAGGAATTTGGCAAAGGTGGATTTTACGATGTCGGGTTGCGCGAACCGAGTGACGTGGATGGTGACGGCGGCGGCGTCTTGGGCGTGGGTCGACAGACGCCTCGCGCGTCGCCCCGGCTCCGGGGGGCCCGGCCCCACGGGGGCGCGGCGGTGGCGGCGGGAGGGGGCAGCCACACAGCGGATGCCTGGAATTCCTTCATCATTGATCAGTTCCGGCTGGAAAGGATGCAGCGGTCGCGGACTCCCGCCCCCGACGTCCCCCGGCGTCCCCGTTATCAAAGCTCGCCATCCTGATTTCTCTCGGGGATTTTGCCATCACGCTGGACCGAGGATGTGTCTACTCGGTAGCCGGGTAATCTCCGCGGGAGAGGGAGGCCCGCTATTCCTCCGTGCTAAGGAAGAACGCCGTATGAACCTTCAGGCGTTGCCAAAGTTCTCCTGGCAAATCACTAATTTCCCGTAAAATTTTTTAATATTTCTCACCGATTTCTAAGATAATTTTGATCGTAATTTGATCTAAAACTTCTGCAAATTTCAAGGGAAAATATTCATAATTTTCCTCAAAAATAAGCATTTTATCGAAGGAAATTTGGCAACTCTCGAAAGTTCATACGGCGTTCTTCCTTACCACGGCAGTAATCTCCGCGGGAGAGGGAGGCCCGCTACTCTGCCGTGCTAAGGAAGAACGCCGTATGAACATTCGGGAGTTGCCAAATTGCGCTTGATAAACTTGTATTTTTGACAAAATTTATGCATATTTTTCCTCGTAATTTTTAGATATTTTAGATTAAATTGTGTAAAAAATTGTCTGAAAATTTGAGGAAATATTATTCTCAATTTTCCCGGTAATTTCGGTTTTTATTGGAGGAAATTTGGCAACGTCTAAAGGCTCATACGGCGTTTTTTCTTCGGACGGCGGTATTGGCACGCTGTCCTTTCTACAGGAGCTCGTGACAAGCTCTTGGAAGGCTGAGGAAAACTTGGAGAGGTCTGGGAATTTGCCCGAGGAACCTTAATTGAAATTGTTTTCATGCAGTATGAACACTGCGTTCCCTCAATTTCAAGAAATGTGACGCTCGAAATTTTCCCGTGCAAAGAATTCCTATATACACTGGAAAAAGAAAAATCTCCAGGATCTAGAGCCCAGACTCTTAAAAATTTTGGCAAGAAATAATACTCATGATTCAATCGGATTTTTGCTTGGATCGAGAGCCAATTCTCTTAGTTTCGGCGGATTTCCTTTTGATTCAAGCAAAAATCCGACCAAATCAAATGTATTTTTCCTTGTCAAATGATTTAAGAGTCTGGACTCAGGATCCAAGAGAATTTGTCTTTCAGTGATGAGGAATAATGCCGCAAAAAATACCCTTGAAAAGCGAGAGAATTCCAAACAACGATTAATGGGAACCCCCAAAATTTCGAAAAGACCACCCTGTAAAGAAAACCAGGATTTATATTGGTGGCGAGTAACTTCGAGGAACTTTCAGATAACCTTGTGTCCCTTAACAAACCATCAACGACGGAAATACAACAAGCGAACTCCTTTTCAAAGTTACATAACTGCAAGAGGACATTCCAAACTGATAAAAACAAATCGCCAATGTCAATTTCGGAATTGAAGGTATTTTTTAAGCACTGGTTCGATGCCTTTATGTAACCCTCAACAAACCCGCCCCCTTCTCGTAGCGAAAAAACTGCCCGCTTGCGATTTCCCACAGCCCGGTTACGCAACTCGGAGCGTTTATGCAAGAGCGGCCTGCGAACGAGATACATTCGGAATATGTCCGAAATAATGAGGAAAAACCGAGCCAATATTCGCGAAAAAATTATCCTACATTGTGCATTAGGCATGCAGAATGTGTCCGGATGACCTCCGGTTTCGGTTTCGAGGTTCATCGGTTCACTCGGTGTTTCATCATCCCATCCGAGTTGCAATTAGACGTATTTCTATCAAACGGAACTATGTGCATTAAAGCGTGAGCCTTGAGACTCATATGAATGTATGCATAACAGGGCTCACGTCATAATGCACGTAGTTCCGTTTGATAGAAATGCGTCCAATTAGAGTGCTGGCCATCGATTGCCACATATTTCCTTTTTTGTGCTGACGCACCACGCCGTGCGGCGATGATGGTTGTTTTGGTTCGCAGTTGGAAATATTGTTAAAGAAACTGAGGAATCTCCGAAGGATTCCCGCGGTTTAAATATCCGAGACGCTCCGCAAATGACGTCAGAATCTCTTTCTAAATTTTCTTGAATCAAAGAGCCGAGCCTCTTGATTTAAGCGGATTTCCTTTTGATTGAAGCAAAAATCCTATTGAATCAAGAGTATTTTTTCTTGTCAATGTTTTAAGAGTCTGGACTGTAGATCCAAGCGATTTTTTTCCAGTGTATATAAACGGGCCGTAGTATATTTTAACTGAAATAGGTGCAACTTCCTACCACTGACCCATTTGCCCATGCAGCTATAATACGGTCTCACTCAAGTTATTTCCATTGACCTGTGGAGCTCCAACCCTCTATGGACTGTCCCCGTGATTACGTCATGTAAACATTGCTTTCTACGTCTAATTGTAAGCGACCTTCGGTTCGATACACGGGTCACCTACCTCTATCGCTCTCACGCGACCCCAATTCGTCGTTATCACCGCCCAATGCCAAAAGTCGCTCAATCAGCGTTTTTTCTCAAGTTTTCTCGCGGGTCCCAACTTTTTCTACCGTTTCAAAGCACGTGTCAATGGAAATACCACATCTTGACTTGAAATTGGATTTGAAAAGAAAAGATAGCTGCGCACAGGGGTCAAGTAAAAACAAGACAGATTCAAGTTCATTTGGACCAAATCATCCCATATGATTCGTCCAATCGCCATTGAGTCGTCGCTTAGTGAATTTCCGGACACTGCTGATTATGGACCTCCTACTCCTCAGCCTCACCCCTCACTACGACAGGAACGGTTCCCTAGTCCCGCTTCCGTACCCCCTGTGGGCTGATTGTTGAAATTGGTAGACAAAGCTGTAGACAGAAAGTATATCGACGGTGAAAGTCGGCAATCACATAACTCGGTTTGCGACGTTGCAGACTTCCTGTCATACTTTATTTTTTAAATGGAAAACTACTCAACGGCAATTCTTTAAATCTGTCATGATTTTTCTTCTCAATGCGAAGAAAATTCTGCAAAAACTTCAAGAAATAATATCAATTTGTTCTCCTTTAAAAAAAATGACGTAGAGGCGGAGATTTTCAGACACCGCAAACGCGTTATGTGATTGCCGACTTTCACCGTCGATATACTTAGAGGGATCCTATTGGTAAAAGCGGGTGGCTGCAATAGACAAAGGAGGTAGGTAATATACTAAAACCCTCGAGAGACCCTTTAGTATGTCCATCTTTTTTTCCTTTATTCTATAAGAACTATCCATCTCAACCAATAGGATCGCTTCATACTTCTTATGTTTTCTTTGTCTATAGCTTTGTCTATCAATTTCAATAATCAGCCCGCTGTCTTTGTTTGAATTTCAGTTGACTTAACAGCGGTTCTGATCGCTTCATACTCCTCATGTCTTCCTTGTCTATCAATTTCAATAATCAGCCCGCTGCCCTTGTTTGAAGTTCAGTTTACCTAACAGCTGGNTCTATGGACTGTTCCCATGATTACGTCTTGTAAACATTGCTTTCTACGCCTAATTGTAAGTGACCTTCGGTTCGATACACGGGTCACCTACCTCTATCGCTCTCACGCGACCCCAATTCGTCGTTATCACCGCCCAATGCCAAAAGTCGCTCAATCAGCGTTTTTTCTCAAGTTTTCTCGCGGGTACCAACTTTTTCTACCGTTTCAAGCACGTGTCAATGGAAACACCACATCTTGACTTGAAATTTTGGATTTGAAAAGAAAAAATAGCTCCGCACAGGGGTCAAGTAAAACCAAGACAGATTCAAGTTCATTTGGACCAAATCATCCCATTTGATTCGTCCAATCGCCATTGAGTGGTCGCTTAGTGAATTTCCGTACACTGCTGATTATGGACCTTCTACTGCCTACCCCTCACCACGCTAGGAACGGTCTTCCCCAGTCCCGGTTCCGTACTTCTTGTGGGCTGATTCTTAAAATTGGTAGACAAAGCTGTAGACAGAAAGGATATGGAGGGATCCTATTGGTGTAAGCGGGTGGCTGCAATGGACAATAGGTGTAGGTAATATACTAACTAAAGACAACCCACGATAGACCCTTTAGTTAGTCCATCATGTTTTTCCTTAGTCTATAAGAACTACCCATCTCAACCAATAGTATCGCTTCATAATCCTAATGTTTTCTTTGTCTATAGCTTTGTCTATGAATTTCAATAATCAGCCCACTGTCCTTGTTTCAATTTCAGTGGACTTAACAGTGGTTCTGATCGCTTCATACTCCTTATGTCCTCTTTGTCTATAGCTTTGTCTATCAATTACAATAATCAGCTCGCTGTCCTTGTTTGAAGTTCAGTTTACCTAACAGCTTGTTCTGATTTACGATTTGCTGGGAAAGAAACCCCCGAGATGTGGGTGAGAGGGATTATTCCGACGGTTGCGCGATGACGCAATGCTAGGAAGATGCGCGAGAACGTCTCATGCTTGTTTACGTTTCCACGATGATTGTTCAACCTCCGTTCATGTTGCATGAATGCAAGTTCTGTTTCCTATCTCGAGTCTCGAGTGAGCGGCAAGCCCCGTGTTTGCTCTCAGGCTGGTCTAGTGTTTCGCGTCACAATTTATTTTCGCCCTAAATAAATTGAATTTACCTATCCCGCAGCTTCCGTTCCGGGAATTTTGAACCGTGAGTTCGACAGTGTCAATACGGACTGATACGGTGACTACGTCATTCGATGTGCGATGTTTTCGATCCGTTCACTTTGGAGCAAATAAACTGTTTTGATATTCATCGTTTTGCCGCGCTTTTGGAGAGCGACACAATGTAACTGAGACGTATCGCATGAAGTAATCACTTTATCGGTCTATGGTTTTTTTCGTATTCATCCTGACATTAATGAGGACATATCGCTTGACATATCACTAGGAGCCGCTCACTGGGAGAAGAGTCTCTTGGATCTGGAGTCCGGACTCTTGCAACATTTGACAAGAGAAAATACTCTTGATTCCATCGGATTTTCGCTTGAATCGAGAACTGAGCCTCTGAGCCATTCTAGCAAAAATTCGATTAAAACGAACATATTTTTCTTGTCAAATTTTTGAAGAGTCTGGGCCCTGGACCCAAGAGGCTTTTTTTCCTTAGTGTTCATAAAATACGTTACACTCTAAGAAGGACGCATTGACCGGGAAAAGGGGGGGGGGCTCGGTCGCTGTCAGTACTTTTTTTTAAGGAAGTGAGAATTTCTCTCTTTATTTTTCTTTTCTTTTCATTTTATCACGATGTTTTCGAATTTTACATTTTTGTTTCATTATTCTCAATCTCCTCATTCAATTCGGTAACACAGCTCCCGAGAAGTGCTTTGCTTTGTATTGTCACGGATCCGGACCTGGAATATTTTTCTGATTTTCCGTACTCGCACCAACCATGAAAACACAATCCTGCGATACGTAGAACCGGCCCTTCTCACCTCCATTTTCCCACTCGTTTTGAATTCCTCGCGGTACTGCGCCGGCTATTTTTGACTTTGCAGACATGCTAACACTGCATGGTATTAACTTTCGATTTTCTATGGCCGACCGGACACCATGAAGAGATTAACGCGAAGAATGGATCGATCGTAATTAGATGCCCGCTGCATTGCCCGGGTTTCATACCGCGTCGTGGCTGGTCTTGCAGCGCAGTTGGTCCACTATGCTGTAGGTAAGCGCTGATGTAATTACGTCGCATCGGTTGCAGCTATCGTTTCCTCCTCGCCCCGCCGTTTGTTTACAGTAGTTTTCGTTGCGCCAGTGCATGCCATCCGATGGACTCAAATCTCAGTAAGTTGCGTCGTTGGAATACTGGATATGTGGGGTTAGTCATGCATCGACTTCTATCTCTTTTCCATCCTCGATTCTCCGAGAATACTTTCTCTTTCGGTTTTTCTTCGGCTGGCTTTGGTTTGTTCTTTACCCTACGGGGCACAGTGGAACGAGTCAATAAAGAAGGCGGACATGTCGTGGCAACTTCAAGAGTTAATTTCTTCGGTAATACGAAGCGTAGGTGTTTTAAAATGGTCTCACTGGTTTTCTCGCAAAATTGTCCACTGGATGAACGCTCCATACTTAAAATGAATAGAATTTGTTAGAATACACACGTTAATTTGGAGTTTTAGTTAGAAATCTCACGTGGGACGTGTCCCACTGTGCGGCATTGCTTTCTCGATGGACGGCGTAAAGATACGTTCCCACAAGTCGCGAGCTGTGCGAAGCGCAGCGCGATCGAGTGCAATTATTTAAGAAAGCCTCCCCGTCAGTGGCAATTTGTAAAAGTCGGCAACGCTGTTTTTCCTTCATTTAAATGTATGTTAAACAATCGATTCTTGTTGAGGCAGCTTGTCTCGCTAAAATCGATATTTTCTATGGGTTTAAATGGAGGAAAAACAATGTTGCTAAATTGCAAAATCGCCACTCCTCCCGATCATCAGCCGGGAATAGGTCGTGCGGCTGGCCTTAGTGCGCGTCGCGCGTTCTCTGTGAAACCGTGGCTTAAGGAAAAGACTGTCGGAGAAACGGCCAGACAACATAACATAACGCCGCGACCGCGAACCGGTGTGAGAACCAGAGAAATCGTGAGACCTTATCAAGTAAAATTTACGTCCGTTGTCCAAAACGTGGCCTCTAAAACCGCAATCTTATCGCCGTGGCGCTGGATAAGCTTACTTGGTTTTAATGAATTCTTTTCTTTTTAATATGACATTTTTTAAAAATACATCAAAATGTTGAGATTTCTTTCAGTCGCGCTCTCAGTGGTAAGTTTCATAGAAGTGCGAGGAGCCACTGAAGTATGATTTAAGAGACTTTTCAGCGCCGATCCCGTAAATATGTCGCTATGGTGCAAACAACGTCTACAACTTGGAGCGTGCTACGGTACAACCAAAGAAAAGTACACTGAACTCTTGGCGATAGGGAGAAACTTTTGTTTCGGGATTTACAATATTTTCTTCCATAATGTCATGCTGAGGAAGGACACAATAAGAAACCTTCGAACGTTGATTAATTTCCCTCAGTAGAAAGTTCATTTTTAAGGAAAGAAGTTAAACCGTCTGAAAAATATGATAAGAATATTCTTAAATTTCTTAGAAAATCCGTGTTGCATCAAAGGAGATTTGGCAACGTCTGAAGGTTTATACAGAGTTCTTCCAGAATCATTCTAGCAACAACTGATTCAGAAACGGCCCTCTTGTGACCAGGGTGTCTACAAGTCTGGAATTTCGGGAAATAGTACTGATTTCTTAAGGGCAGTCCGGAAGTACTCAAAAAGTGCGAAAATTCTGCTAGAAGGTCCGGAATTTTTCATTTTTGACGCTATTTTTAATTTTTTGAAATTTTTCGAATTCCGTCTAATGGAGGTACTGAAAAATCAATAATTTTTTCGGGAATGTATGGAAAAGTACTGAGTTTTTGCCAGCCTGTATTCGTAGCCTGATGATGTTCAATCCGATTTTTCCTCAGTACTTGATGTTCTCTCGAGGGCCTGAGAATCACGGATCTATACTTGCGTGCCCAGGGCTAGGGCTTAGCCGGAGACAGGGTTAACGATGACGCATGTGTGCGGGCGAAGTGCGGGGGCGAGTTATTTTCCGCTCGGACGAAATGATGTCGCGGCGGCGGCGCTTGCGGTGTGGCGCCTTGGCGAGGTGTTGACCGCGTTTTTGAGGCGGGAGCGCCGCGCCGCCCGCGATAGGAAACAGCGGTGCATCTCGTCAAATGCGTGCGCACGCCGCGACGCCCCGCGGCGCGGATGCAGACGCCCAGTCTAGACGTGCCAACCGCCTTTTAGGACACCATGTCCATTTCTACGCACTGGTTTTGTCCATCAGTGATAAGAGGGTGTTCCTGCCTCGAGACGCCAAGTTCATACCCTTAAAATGGGGGTCGTCGGTCTCTACTGCCGCACGGTGGATCGAGTCAATAGGAGAGGTCGGACAAAATTTGGAAACTTTAAACATTTAAAACACCGTTTATACAAAACTTTTAGGTTCTGAAAGTGGTTCCACAGGTTTCTTCGTCAAATTTTCAACATTTAGCACCCCTTGTAATTTAAAATGTGACGAAATAAACGTCAAAACTTGCAGTTTTGGTAAAAACTTTCTTGTCCGACCTCTCTCATTGACTCTATCCACTGTGTGCCGTGCCAAGAAAGAACGCCGTATGAACCTTCGTCAGTTGCCAAATTTCCTTTGATCAAATACGAATTTTCAGGAAAAATTGTGAACATTTTCCGTTTTTCAATTTTTCGGAGAATTTTTCTCGTAATTAGATCTACATCATTTGAAAATATCAAGAGGAAATATTCATAACTCTCCTCGAGAATAAACAAGTTATTGGATGCACTTTGGCAGCTCTCTAATGTTCATACGATGGTTTTCCTCAGCATATACCAGTCTAGAGGGGACAAATTATTTTCTGAATCTGATTCAGCGGCTCATTCAGATATTTAGATGCTTGATCACCGCAACGGCGAAATTTCAATCGGAAGTTGTTATTTTTGATTTCCCGCGGGTCGATTTTTTCCACCGCGCAAACGTGTTTTCGAATTCCGGGCCGCTCGCTCCAAAATAAAGAACGGCTGCCTCCGATGCCTCCTCGTTCGTCGGCAACAGTGATCTTGCAGAAACCCACCGATGACTCACCGGTTTTCGCCCGATGAGTCGACGGGGATCATCGACGATCGTTTAGCCGACGAGTGGTGAGTTGTTCGAGTGTTCGCGCCAACGCAATGGTGGAACAACGCCCCCTCCCNAGTCTGAAGTTTGTTTTTGTTCTTTCCCGATTTGGTTCTTCCTCTTCTTCCAACGTAGCTTGAAGCCTCATCCTGCCGAAGTTCGATCGACTGTTTGTGCCACGTTTTGATGAGTTGCATGCGCTGCAGAATCGGGCCTGATAATCGAGTTTCACCCGTAGATATGCGAAAAACAACGAGGTATTATTCACAAGAGGCGTGAATGGTCGATTATTGATATTTTCACATTTGGAGCAATGAAAAAAATCGATTATTGAGGTGTTCGTTGCGAACACCCTGTTAATCGATTCTGATCAAATAATTCCACGTCACACAGAGGGTCGAGTCAATTAGAAAGGTTGGACATGAAATTTTCAACTAAAACTGAACATTTCGATGCTTATTTTGCCACATTCTGAATCTTCAGAGATGCTTTTTAAAGCAAATTTCATGAGGAAACCAATGGAACCACTTCCAGAACCTCAAACTTTTGTATAACCTGAGTTATAAGCTTATGAAGTTTTCAAAGTTTGTCCGACCTCTCTCATTGGCTCGATCCACTGTGCCCCACTGCTTCCTTTATTTTTCGTAAACTGCAGGATTTATTAATCGAAACACCATTTCACGACGCACGCACACCTGACCCATTCATACCGTCGAGTGAATCGAGCGACGTTTCATCCAGCAGAAATGAGGCGCCCGCCTTCTGAAAAAAAAAAACCAGATGAATAGACAGTAATGATCCTTGGTGTGAAAACCAAACGGCTCTAGGTGGCCTGACGCCAAGCGCCACTGTCTCGGGTTCCTTTTACCTGTGCTGAAGCCGCCGCGCCTTTTTCTTGCCTCGGAGAACAGAAATCGGGAGAGGCGAAATTTCATTGTTCGGTTATACTCTTACCTGTTCGAAAGGGAATATGGCGGGAAGGCACCTGGCGCTCGGACCCATGGGGAAGAACTGATGCGACGATTTCGCTCTCAAATTTCCAAGCCGTCACGAGATTGACTAATGACGGCTCTTGCAATTTATCGGCGTGCGTCTGTCTGGCTCTAGCCGCCCCCGATCGGTGTTTACTGTATCACTATCTTTCTGACATAAGCACCTAACTGCACCACGCAATGAACCCTGCCACCCATGTAACTCGATGCTTTCTGGGGCTCATCCTAAATGTAGCCACGCCTTTTTATCAGCCGAGCTACGATTTGTCCTGAATTCACGAGACTGCCCTTTAAGCACCGGACCGGGCGTATGAATATTTATCCCGGAGCTGATGTTCAAAGTCACCTTCCCGATTGATTTATCGTCGCCGCTCGCACCCCCTCAAATGAAAATATTTAACGCCGCTTACATTAGAATTGTGAGCATCTAATTTTAGTCGACCGGCCGAACGGCTGTTCTAATTATGTTCCTTCTTGGTGCCATTTGTTTTCGTGCCGGCGCCGATCATTTCCAAGTCCGAATAAGATCCGGAAGTGGCCGGGATTCGTCGAGTTTAGAATCATAGGAGAGTCAAAAAAATTGTGTTGCTCTGCTTGGGGGAAAAAATTGAGTTACACATAAAAGAGATCAACAGTGAGGTTGCCGTTTTCTAGATAGCACATAACTACTGCTCAGCGTTCCCAAAATTCCACACTCAAATTCCATTTTTAATACGAAACTGTTCGAAGTTTTTAGCTGAAAATTCCTCTGAATTTTCCTTCTCACGTGTGATTCAGAAACGATTTCGACACGTCATCGCGCAGTCAAAATCGTGTAAAAAATTGCATTTTCCAGGCAATTTTGCAACCTTGGAATGGAGTAACGTTCCGCGATGTAACGCCGTTAAAGTGTCCCGCTCTTTAAAGCGCGACGAAACGATCAATTTCAAAACAATTCATCTGTTTTCAGAGGAACCATAGAATAACTGATGACGT
This sequence comes from Bemisia tabaci, assembly GCF_001854935.1. NCBI lineage: Eukaryota > Metazoa > Arthropoda > Insecta > Hemiptera > Aleyrodidae > Bemisia > Bemisia tabaci. Next base: position 2,217,112 of record NW_017552543.1, read on the forward strand.
TTCAATTTTTTTATATGTAGTATTATCCTAAATTAGTTCATATCCTGCGTGCGCCTTTACAGTACTTGAAGCGACGACTATCATCACGTTGAAGGCGGGAAAGTTGGGAACTAGAATGCCCTGGAGAGGGAGGGGGGGATGGGATTTTCGGCGCGGCAAATCCTGCCAGGGATCCAGAATAGTTTCTCATTCGGACCGGAGAAAACTGGAACGCGGCAGCGGACCGGTACCGCGTGGTCTCCGCTCTATAGATCTCTTATAGATCTCTCTCCTTCTCAGAGCCAGGATCGTAGTGGGTGGTGGAGCGAGGCGCGGCAAAGCGCTCATCCCTCAGGATTCCAGGTATAGCCAGACAATCATCGAGGCCACGGGCGTGCCTTTGCCTCGGCCCCCTCTCCCCACCCCCCTCCAGGACTCATTTTTAAGAATCTCGGACAAAAAATCAAAGGCGATAGGAAAGTGACCGGGGGAGGGGGAGAAAGGTGTTTCCGTCTAGTTTAATTCTCGAGCGTGTCTCGTTGACAGGTGTAGGTTGCGCCCCCTGAAACGGTCGGATAAAACTGGGGGAAAAAAGAAAAAAGGAAGAAACTGTTTTCGTCCTCTCTGTCTACCTCTCTGCCCCCCCCCTTCTTTCGTTCCTTCTGCGAGGCTTGTTTACCTAACTTCCGAATTCGAAATTGGACGGTGTGTTTTGCAAGCCGCAGAACTCGGAGAATCCGGCTCACAATGGGCTGACTTGGTGCCTAGGTCATGAAACAGATCCTTAACCGTGTCCTATTCGCGCGCTATCGTGGTATGTACCAGCGTCCAAGTGTTTCTTGCAAACATAAATTCACATGTTCAATGAACCATCTTTTGATTTATGATTTGGTAATGATAAATTGTAAGGAATTAACACAATTAACTCACAAAGAATTCGGAAATGAGGTCATTTTTAATTTAGTTAGGGTCGAGAAACTTGTCCAAAGAAAAATTCATGTTGTGAAAACATTGTAGTGCCTCACTGGAAAAAAAAAAAACACATTGGGTCTAGAGTCCAGACTCTTGAAAACATCGACAAGAAATAATACTTTTGATTCAATCAGATTTAAGCTTAAATCAAGAACCAAGCCTCTTAATTTAAGCGGATTTCCTTTTGATTTAAGCTTAAATCTGGTTGAATCAAGAGTCCCTTTTCTTGTCAATGTTTTCAAGAGTCTGGACTCTAGATCCAATGTGGTTTTTTTTCCAGGAGGAACACCGCACGCAATATTACAACTTACGGATATTATCACAATTGGGAGGTTTTTTGATCATCCGCCCTTAAATTATGATCAACAATCTATACTCAAAAACCCACTAACGACAGCATTTTTATAATTTAAACAAGTTGCACTACGGTATGCTTACTGGCGTAGCCAAGGATTTTTTTTTTCTAATGAATTCCCACTGTGCGTTCCGCGAATTGGTTTTCTGTCTTGGTTCAGTACTATGTGCTGCCTTGCAGATTCTCTTTCCCGCCGACAACACGCTCCTTGTTAAGAGTAAATACTCGGAACGACAAGAACTCGGTTCTTTCTTGTTTTTCCGATGATTGGTCGGTTCGGCCTTCCAACCGGAAATGGATCGATTTTTAAACAGCGCCACCGTCAGAGCGACTGAGCGAAGTCCTTAATCCACTCGTAGTTGCAGTTCGACGCATTTCTATACGAGGAGCCAAGGAATCAACAAACCGATGATCTTACTGCGATATCGGCAGCCATTATTGAATAATTTCTTCGAAAACAAACTTATCTCGTACTATGGTCACGTGATCATGAATGTTTACTCGTGACGTCATCACAGAAATTCTCTATATATTTTAATTTTGACGTCCGTCTACGCTATGGGAAGTATCGATCTATTGCTAATGATAACATTGGAATAAATGTTCTGTTAATTTTTGGAAAAATCTGATGCGTTTGAAACCTGCGCCCTCCTGGGAACCAAAAAATTCTCTCGCTTTTTCGGGGAAAGGAATAATTAAAATGGGATTGTGTTAGGTGCGCTATAATGTTTGGTCTACATTATGTTAAATCATCGATTCTTGTCGAAGCACCTGGCCCCTCTGGCAATCGATACATTTCCGTAGGTTTAAATGGAGGAAGAATAAGGTTGCCAATTTGCTGGATCCGCCAATGGAGACTTTTGGTGGCAAAGCCTCATTTTTAAGCTCACATTGCGCATGGTGCCCGGTGAAGTTGAAACATCGGTCTGAAACGTGGACATGTTATTCATGATTGCAATGAGCAATTTCGCGTGGGCAGCACTTCGCTTTATTGGGGGCGCGTGGCTGAAAATATGAGTTTCAGCGTCTTCTTATCAGTCACCCGTTAGAACTCGTGACCCCCAGCGAATCTTGCACTTCGTAAGATGCGCGATTGAATCCGTCGATGTTATAACCAAACATGTCAATCGTCTGATGAGCCCTAGAATACGAGCATTAGTACGGAACTCAGGGTCCTCCGGTAACGTACTTGAGCTTTTTTTCCCCCGAAAGTTTGGTTTGAAGCAGATAAAGTAAGATGGCCGAGCGTTCTCAGTAATCATCGCGCAAACAAACCACTTTCTCTAAAATGTTCACGATTTCGCGGAAAGGTCAACACTACGCGCTGACAACTCAAAACCATCGAGAATAACGCGCGTTTTTGTTTTCCTTGCCGCGAAGCACAGAGTAATTGCAATTATCGACGAGTTAAGCGAAAATGTATATGAGTTCCAAGAAAATGTATCTAGTGTCTTTGTCACCTGAACAGTTTTTTAAAATTATTTCCTCCTAGAGTTTCCTGTGTGATGCCATTATAACGCTGCATCTAAGACGCATTCTGCAGGGGAAGCATGTTTGTCGTACTTAGTCATAAATATTCATATTTTTTCTTATACACAGAATCGCTTGTCCGTCGTGGATATTGAATTTTTCGTTTCGCTGTATGTGTAAATATTTTACAACTCTGTATTGAGTCTTATCCTTATCTGATAATGACCGTATCATGATAATGACCGCAGTAAAAGCTTCAATACATTCAAGGGCCGTTCATAAATTTCTACCCCTTCCGCCTTCCGCTAATGTATGTCCCCTCGACACCTCTTCTATTTCTTTAATTAGGCATGACAGGAAATGCAAGACTTCCCCTTCTCCTCTCAAGCACCTGAGGTCATTTGAAAAGATTTTATATGCAATCTTTTACATTACTCGATGTATCGCCAACAAACTGTGCCGCTCTCATTAAGCACGGTGAAACGATTGGAAACATATTAGCTCATTTGGACGTATTTCTGTCAAACGGAACTATGTGCATTAAGACATGAGCCCTGAGACCCATAAGAATATATATGCATTATTATAAGGCTCACGTCATAATGCACATAGTTCCGTTTGGCTGAAATATGTCCATTTTTTCTGGGAAGGAGGATCAAATATCGAATGACGTAGTCGCTAACGTAGTCTCTGCCCATGACAAGTTGGACTGAGAGTAGATGTCAGGATCAGGAGACACCGGGAGATTACAGATGGGGAGGGTGAGGCTCTCGAAGGAAGGGAAAAAACGATGCCGCGATGTCGGCTGTCGGGCGTCGGCAGTATGAAACGCTCCTTCTTGTCAAAGCCTCTGATAATCTTTTAAAAATGAGAGGAGAATTCCTCCGTTTTTGAGCCAGAAAAGTAGATAAGAAGTTCCAAATCCGAGCGTCTAATTCCAGGAAAGACGGGGGAGGATGAGACGGATGCCGTTGTGAGGGGGCGGCAACGGCAACGGGGTCAAGCCGAGATGAGCGGCCAACCCAGTGTCAGTTGCCGACGCGCCGCATCCGATTACTCTAGTTAATAGTTATTACAACCGACAGTAAAACGCCCGAACCCAGGGAAACTCATGTCTTGGTGTCTAGGACCGGGGAAACCTGGATTCATCAGGAGATGAAAACTTTCAGGAAAAAAATCAAAGAATCTGTTCCGGAAACCAGGAATCTTTTCTTCCACCTCTTAGGGGCTGTCCCTAAATTACGTAACGCCAAGGGGGGGAGGGGTGAGAGCTTTACGCCATTTCGTCATTACGTGTTAATGGACCTACGTCCGAAAAGCGTTACAAGGGGGATGGTTAAAAATGTCGAAAAAGTGCGTCACGTAATTCAGGGACCATTTCGTTTTCAAAGTTTGATTGAAATTTTTAGTACTTTTTGTTAATCAAGGTTTATGATACCGCACCTGAGCCGCCACTTTTGACCTCTTGAATAACATATTTGAATCTTCAAATCATCATAATCCTAGAGGAGCTTTCATTGACCAGATAATTTAAACATCGGGAACATTCTTGGATTTGAAATTTTGAATTTGCGCCAAAAAATCGGCTGAAATATGTAAAAAATTCAAGGGGTTTCTTAAGAAAATCTTGGGGGAGTGGGAAAAAACTGCGGTGCCTCATCAGGGAATGAGCTTCTGAAAATCAGGGAAAATCAGGGAGAATCGGAGGAAAATCCGTGAAAATCGGGAGAATTCAGGGAATACGCATGGTCAAGAATCCAGACACCATGCTCTTGATGGGAGGTATCAAGCACATTATACTGAAGTAATCTGTGATAGATCCCGTGGGATCTTCCCATCTACGGGAAAGAGAATACCCCCATACCAAGACTCTGTGTTATTGGCGCGAAGTGCATAGGAGCGGTTCTTATGACCTGGGATCTAAGTGGAGCCCGGTCCTCTCCTTACACTATGCATCCTCTATACACAATAAAGATAGATAGAATTGGCGGGAAACCACTGATGCCAGCCACGCCGCGCCCCGACCTCGAGTCAAGGCACTCCGTGGAATGTCCGGTCCTGGACCCCGGAGTGGAGGCCCTATTCCCCCTTATTACTCATCCTCCCTTCCTCCTCGCCCTCACGTTCAAAACCCTTGTAAAAACGAGGTACCGTGCCGGTGCATCGTAAAACTTCACCTTCTTGCAATATGCCTACCCAAATCAGTATTTCAGTTTATTCCTTTGCCCCTCCACTACTCCAATTTCCCAATCCGAATACTGTTAAAATTGCGTGTGAGGTCAAGAAAAAAATCAGGAAAAAGAAAGGATTTTTGAGAATCGCCATTAAAAGGAATTTTCGTAAAAATAAGGAAAAAGCAAGGATTTCAATGACAGGGTACCAGTGGACCACCCGCAAATTATTTGTTCCTACATTTACCCTGAGATGGTGACACAGGACAACTGGAAAACTGTCTCATATAAACAGCGATTTCAAGACATGATTTCCACCCCCCCCCCTTCCACCATGAAAATTATTACTGGCTACGCAAAGCATCAGGCCTTGGATTGAGGTGATATCTGCGCGGTGAAAAAATGTAGAGTATGAATACAGTTTACCTCGATCCACATTCCTTTATATCTGCCTCGGGCATTTTTTTGCGGAATGTCATAGTTAGGGTCATAAAATAGCAGGAAGTTGGTACCCAGGAGAAGAAAATAAAAAAAATTCCAAATTCGGACTGAACCGTTGGTCGATGACTATTTAGTCCTACAAATCTTTGAGCTTATTGTTAGTCTGTAAGGATCAAGGATAATATGAGAGACGATCTAAGATTAACTTTCCATGAGGAAAGTCTTGCAGCCGCCAGAGCGAAACTTCCCGTGTCAATGATCTTTTTGTCGCAGTGTGTGGTATAAAACGAAGGGGGGGGGGGTGTCGTTGAGAGGTTAGTATTCCAACGAGGAAAAAAAGTCAAAATCATCTAAAGGGTTTGTAGCCGACCGCGCTGTGTGGCGAACTGGCTGGCATTGTTCGGTAAATAGAGTCAGTTTCTTAGGGTGTCATGTTTTCCTCTCTCTCTTTTTTCCTCATATAAAAATATTTGTTGATCCTCTATCGCTTGATTTTTCGAAAAGTTATCCTTGATACTCAGAAAAAATAGTAGGTTTCTGAAATTAGACATCAAGGACCTATCTACCAAGAAAATCTTTCGAAAAACCATGTAGTGACCTGAAATTACCCAGTAAAATGGAGCTGGGAACCGAGACCCCTCTGTAGCTGCAATGCAATTTTAACGACTAACAGCAAAGGAGTAGGGAATGAAAGCTGACTTACAAGTTGCTGCGCTTGAGTCTCGAGGTTGGTATGTAGATTTCCAACGTGTTAAACAGGTCACGGTTAATCCCAACTTCGCCTCGGTGCACGCCCCACGCCCCGTGCCAATGATGTTGCATCAAGTTCGCGGTCATCGCATTGAAAGTTCCCTTCACGAAATTGGAAAGTGAGGGAAAGAGGGCAGGAGGGGGGATGCTCGACCAGCGGGTCGATTATTGAAATTGATAGACAAAGCTAGCTATAGACAAAGAAGACAGGTAGGATGGGGCGATCCCTTGGTTGAAACTGGTGGTCTTTACAGACCAAGAGGGAAATGATAGACTAACTGTCGGGTCTCTCGTCGGTTGCCGTTAGTTAGTCTATTACCTACCTCCTTTGTCCATTGCAACCACCCGCTTCTACCAGTAAGATCCCTCCAGATCCCTTTTGTCATCAATTTCAAAAGTCGTTCCCCAGACAAAAAGAGAAAGACAAATTTCCACCGTGGAAATTTCACGCGAGTGCATGCTGAGAAATTCAATTCAGATTACTTAACCACGCAAATATAGCTTTTTTGGGTCAAATAAATTAGCAAAATATTCAAGATTAATGTTCCACTCTGTGCCCTTAAATTGGTTAAGTACTTGGATCTTACTGTTCTCTTGTGGCTTACTCATGAGAACACATTTATCTCATGGATGAATTACGAGTATGCTCAAAATATATTCTAATCAATTTTGTTTTGTTTTGTTTGTTTACAGGTAAGAATCACCAAAGTTGAACGGTGTTAACCGACTTCCGGCTTGACGTCAGGTATTTAATGAGCGTAGGCTGCATCTTTTTCATAATACTATTATCAGTCTCCAGTTGCGATTTTGCAAGTTGGTAGCAATGGTTTTCTTTCATTTAAATCCTTTAAAAAGATCGATTTTAGGTGAGGCAAACTGCCTCACCAAGAATAGATTGTTTAACATACATTTAAATGAAGGAAAACTGTGTTGCCAACAATCAAGAATAGCTACTGCCTGTCTTACACGACCAAAATCATCTCTCCAGCAGTGCACATCGATTGTAGAACAGTCATCGAATGATCTTGATCGATATAACCCATCTTAGCAGCATTATCTATCGATCAAGGTTATTCGATAGCGATTCAACAATCGGCCCGCCGATCGATCAATGCTTTCTATCGATCAGGATCATCGGATAACGTTGAGACGCGGTGGCGCACAATGGCGCGACGCTCGACGCATGACGTCACGCAACGACGGATCGCGCGTGGCCCACCAACGTCAACGCGACACGTTAATTCCGCCGAGCGGCAATTAAACGATCCAACACCTCCGTGCAAACGAGCCAACGACATAAAACAAACACACTTACCGACAATTACCGCCGTGACGTCACAGAGGACAGGGTTGTGGCGTCATGCACGCGACGCGACGACGTGACGTCATGTCGGTGGACGGCACGTGTGCACCTCGTGGACACGACTTCTAGGAATCGATTACGGTGTATTTTCCGTCCAAGCAAGCGATCGCACGCAGTAGCATTTAGAGGGTCGCCACAAACATTTTTAAGAGATAGAGATGATAGTTTCCTTACTATCTTTGGAGACACGCGCCTTGATGTGTCGGCGTTATATAATTTCATCACGTAAAAAAATGCAAATTATCACACTGGACAAAGTCTTCTATCGTAAAGTATGTACCTAAATTACTTTAGTGTCTGAATTGACCCGAGTATTTTCTGGTTTGTGGTAAGAGGGGAGTTTAAATTCGACCCGGTTCTATCATCTCATTGCACGGATTTACCCTCTGATTACAATTTTACAAGCTCCTCTCATCTGAGTCTCTGTCAAAATTTTTTCCGAAGACTAAAACTCTTATTCCCAAAATGTCTCTCCCCAGAACCGTTTATGTCACTTGAACTGCGAAATGAATCGTGCAGGCCCTAAAATCCCCTAAAATAGCGTTTAAAGTTTTGCTGAGAGGTTTTTAACCAGGAGTGATAAATTCGGACCTTAATTTCTAGAAAAATACAGTTTTTTCCAGTCAATTTGTTGAATTTGGTGTGCTTAATGTGTCCATCGTATCGAACGTATAATTCCTACTAGAAAACACACTTTGGTTCCTATTATTGATAGTGTCCATTTGAGCTTGTTGACACTATCGAGCCCCGCTGTATCCATTCTCGAAGGTAATTGTTAATCCGTCGCTCTACCAATTTGTTAAGACCAATTAAAACCGCAGGTTCGCCTTAAGTGCGGTGCGGTGTCCCCGTCCCGCCCCAACAGATGGGGGGAAGGGGGGGTGTAAGACGGGGTTTCTATGGCTCGCTCCAAGTTGTCGCATTAGTGAAACCCAGTGAAAATGAAGGTCAACGTCGAATCACAGATCAGACTCGATCCAGCTCGAAAATGTGTCATTGAGCAGTGAATTTATGCGTCTGTTTATTTACGCCGATTTGGTCGGTGCGCTGCGGTGACGCACAGTGGATCTAGTCGAACAGAGAGATCGGACATGAATTATTTGACCAAAACTGCAAATTTTGACGTTAAATTCGTCATATTTTAAATTTTAAGGGGTTCTTTTAGAAGATAATTTCACGAGGAAACCAATGGAACCACTTTTAAAATCTCAAAGTTTTGATTTAGCGGAGTTATGAGCTTTTTAAGTTTCCAAATTTTGTTCGACCTCCTACGCAAACTCGATCCACTGTGCGGTGTGGAAACCGAATCGTGTCTGCACATGATGGATCGTCGAGTGTTGTTTTGATTAGACTCGGTAAGCTCAGAGGTGACATGCACTTTTTTCCTGCCCTCGAATCTCCCGTCTGCCGCCGCCGATCGCTCGAGCACTTTCCGCAGACTTCGATTCACGGCTTCGCTGCACTGCCGTGATAGCGAAGAGAGCAGTCAGTGTCAAATTTTCGAAATCTAGATTCCTTCAAAATTCGTCGAATCTCTTTTAGATGAAATCACTGAAATAGATGAAATCACTGAAATAGCTAAAATAGCAAAATTCATCTTAATTGTATCAAAACGAGACATGAGAAAGCCGTAAGTACGCAAAAAATGACGTAGTTACAGGCAAGACAGCAGTAAGTGACAATATTCTTCCAGAGAGCCAATAAAAACAGTGCTTTCAAGTAAAGTGCCGCCCACTTCTGCCGATTTCTAACCTGAAAATGTGTTTGTTGTGTGTCCAAAACGCAACCACAAAAGCATGCAGAAGAAAGCAGATAACCTAGCAATAACCTGAGTATGAAAAATACCCTTTCTATGTAATTGGAAATAAAATCAGTCGATTTTCAATCATCCAAACGTGGCTAAGAGTCTTTTTGGACGATTAGTGGCATTATGACAAAGAACGGAGGCTTCTTTTAATGAAATTTTCCAGTCATAAGCTTCTGAGTCCGTTTTCTGCAAACTTCATTTATTCTTTTACTGCTCTCTTCGCTATCACGATAGTATCGAGGCCTTAAATCGTTGCTCTTCACCTATGTATAACGATGACTGATGAGCAACTTGTTGAACCTGAAATTCGCCACCGATGTCTCATGAATTTCGGGATGAACCCTGTACTGAAAAAAAATGTTACGGGCTATATAGACATACCGTCCATTCCGGGCTCAGAGATCGAAAGTTCCGGTGCTGGAGCTGAAGCTTTGATTACACCGGGTGCTGCGTCTGGAACTTTCGGCCCCTGAGCCCGGAACGCGAACGGTATGTCTATATAGCCCGTAAGTACGGTTTCCACGGCCGGAATTTTTCTTTCAATGTGCGCTAGGCGAGTTTTGGGAAAGCAAACTAGGCTTGCTAAACCGATTTTTCGACTCTTTGGTCACGAATCATCAGAGTGTTGACTGTTGGATAGAGAAGTCGGGAGTGCAAAAACATATTGTCTCCGGTTTTAATATTATCCGTAAATAATCCGCGTTGGGAGCCGCGACTCGGCGGCCGAAGGAGTGGAGACAGGAGGAGCCAGGGCTTCTGTTCGTCAATGAGTCGGTAATTGGGAATGGGAGGAGTTGGCACGATGAACTTGACGGAGAGTTCAAACACCCCAAAATCTGCCGTCGCCGAGGCCGTAGCCATTGACGTCAACAGCGCCACCCCACCACCCGCCGCCGTCGCCCACCCGATCCCCCTAACCCTTCCAACCCACTCCGTGCACTCAGCACGGCTGGCACTCCCACCGCCGCAATAACTAGATTCCACCGCGAATGTGACACAGGAAACTCATTTCGATATCCAACCTCCTTCGCCAAAAGACAACTCTCGTCCTATCAAAAACTGGAGTTCCTTCATACAGAGAGTTAAGACAACACGGCTCATGGATGTCACAAGCGAAAATGATGATTACACAAATCGGACGTTTATTGTAATCCTTGGTCAACGCATTCCCGAATTTTTGTCTCTATTCTGTCTCTCATTCCATTCGTTCCATGCCGTACTTCCAATCCCCCGGTCCATTCCAGTTTATAATTTTTGCAATTGGTGAACATGTAATCTTTATTCCCGCCTGTGACACTGTGGAGCCCTAAAGTAGGGAACCAATCAGAGATGGATTCGCTGTGTCTTTACTCTCAGTGTAAAGGGCAGGGTTGCCACAGTCAGGGAAACCCGGGAAATGTCAGGGATTTTTAAAAGGACAGGGTAAACCAGGAAATGTAGGGAAAATGACGGAAATGTCAGGAAAAATTTGTTAAATCATCTTCATTTGCTTTCTAGGGTGGATTTGAGGTTTCAAACATCCCATTTTAAACTATTTTCAATTATGCCTTCTTAACCACACATATCTTCCATCACATCTTCAATTGTCAGGGGAATTTAACCAAAATGTATCAGGAAATTGTCAGGGAATTTCATTTTCCAAATTCTTTGGCAACACTGGCAACATTCTTTGGCTCCAGATGAAACCATCAATATATCAAGGTCTAGTGCCGTGATTGGTCCAAGTCATCGAATAAGCCAATCACAGCACCCGACCTTGAAGGTTTGACGGCTCTATTCGATCGCGTGACATCAGTTTTGTAAACTGTAGGTGCATCCAAAAACTCATGTTCCAGCGAAAAGCGCAAGTGGCTTGTTCTCGTTGCGCAACATTGTTCAAAGCTCGAAGCTGCTCGTAGCTCGCGAACGTTCGGGAAGCGAGGAGTACCGCGACGCGGCGAGCATTGCACCAACGAAGGACACACACCAGACAAGACGAGACGCGGTGACGCAATCATCCCTGCGCGCCCGGGACCCGGCTCCGGCTCCGGCTGACGCAATCGGGCGCCCCGTTGACGTCCATCCCTGCAACGTCGAGCCGTGGGCGAAGCGAGGAGGTATAACGTCCCCCCGGCCCACGCCGACGTCGGGTTTTCCACGTCCATCCCCTGGACTCGAATCGATGGCATGACGTCCATCGACGGGGTTCGCCGTTCACTTCGATCCGGTCGGAAGTTTCTCGAAATCATGCTCGTGAAATTTACGTAACTTGGGTTGCTACAGTCAGGGAATAGGACCGGGAAATGTCTGGGAATTTTAAGTAGTTAGGGAAAAATCGTCAAATCATTTTCTTTCTCTAGTGGGTTTGACGTTTTCAAGAACAAATTTTGCCCGAAAACTTTTTCATATCAGGTCTTTTTAACCATCTGGCATGTTTTCAATCGTCAGGGAATTTCACCAAAATGAGTCAGGGAAATCAGGACATTGTCAGGGAATTTCATTTTTTAAATTCTGTGGCAGCCCTGGCAACGCCTTTTTCTGCTTCCTACCCTCAAATTGGCGTTTCGTGATGAATTTTGGACGAAAAATTGCAACTTCGCGTCGATTTCTCATCGCCATCAACACAAAATTCCGGCAGCAGAGGGCCCCACACAGCCAGAATCTGCGGGGGTGCTTGTTACGCAAGTGATCGTCATGGCATGCGCGTAACGCCATGGCGCCATATCGTGCAACGGTGGTCACCTGCGTTGAGGAATGATGCAACATCTTTTCGATTGTAAGCATCCCCCAAAAGCTCCGGACCCGAGCTAAGGAGTAAAAGCAAATGCGTGATCACTCCTGCTGCCGTGTCACAGATTTTCAAAATCAACACATTTTCGAAAAAGTCGCGTTTAATTTGAAAAAAATCTAGCAACTCCTAAATTTTCATACAGTGCTCTTGAAATTGTAAATTTGTGAAAAATTGTTTAAAATATTAGAAAAAAAATTGGCTATCTGTGCTCATATCTTACGGCAGCAAAAGGCAGAATGGCAAGTTCTTGAAAAGTCATTGATTGAAAACGTGGAAAAGTCAGGGTACTTTCCTGCAAAACCCTGAAATTCTCTCTTCCGACCGAAAAGTGTCTTCACTTGTCTACTGCCTCCACGCAATTTTATTTTTCCAAACCCTGATTAGTCATGGAAAAGTCAAGGAATTCCAATTTTATGAAAACCGATTAACCTGAAATGCATAGAAATGATAAAAATGATTGACTGAGCAAAATCTGACCGAATCACGAGAGAATTTGAAATGAGTAATAGTATTGATCGATGCTCAGAATGTAGAGTAAGTAGATATGTAACAAATCTGTGCCCAGAGTACAGAGCAGAGGGAAAGGCTAAGAGAAAGGGGTGAGGTGAAGATATGTATTGAAGGACGACATGAGCGGAAACAGCAAATCAACACCAACAGGAGAGAGAGAGGGGCGCGGTAGGGAGAGAGATAGAGAAGGTCGCCACTTTGAATTAGTAATGAGGCCACAAGATGCGAGACGTGGCTGAATGTGTGTCACTAGTCGGCGCGTCCAGCCGAATAAGCATTGCCAGAGGAAATAATTAATACTTGGATTTTTTGCGGAGAGTCGCTGGAATATCTTGCAGAGAAACTTTCCGAGAGGTCCTATTATATCGTCTTTTGTGAACGTAGGAATCTTTTAAAAAGGGGTGGAGGGATAGCGGGTAGGTTGGCGAATAATCTCGTGAATCGTCAATTTTGCTACGCGGTAAGAATGAAAGTGAGAGACTGTCACTTTCTCTCAGATAGTCTCCTTAAGTGGTTTCACGAATTTCAGCGTGTCCAAATTAATTCACGGTTGTGTAGGATGTCCGAAATCGGAAGCTCGTGCAGATTGAACGGGTTTACCATCCAATTATTTCAGTTTGATATGGTCAATATTGACCTTAACTAGTGCGGAGTTCTCATACTTCTTATGGCTCTAAACTCGATTTCCAAAACGCTGCATTTTCACGCGATCCGCGTTTTCTTTTACTTTTTTTCTCTTTTTTTGCATGAGCTTCTGAGGAAGTTGGTAGCGATGCAATACGGAATCAGACACTACGACTCGATTTTTCTCGCGTTTTGTTGTGTCGGATTGCGTAACTCTTCGGTCAGCAAAATCGATGAGACAGACAGGACCAGACGAGATGAGATGAGACGAGACAAGACGGTTGTATCCTTTGATGATCCTGAGAAGATCCACTTCACCAGTATCATTTTACAGGAAAAGTAGCCGGTAGTACCGAGAAAGTTTGTACTCGCTTATTAGCCAATTCATCGTTTATCAGACTAAGACGAGAGAATGTAACTACGTTTTAACTTAGTGCTCTCTCCTGTCGTAAATTGAGTTTTCACAAGGAGTATATTGGATAGTCTTTTTCTGAAAATTTCACCGCGTTTTCTTCGACTTCCCCGCTAAAATCAGCAAAATTCTGCCGATAAGTTGCAGTCTGTTCTTGTAAGAAATTTGAGTTGTTCTAGTCAATTTTTAAACTTTGGAATGGAGTTAAGTCCAATTCTGGTTAAAGTTTCAAAGTTTTCTGGTTTCAAAGTTAAGTCTGGGAAATGACGAATTTTGAACTGGTAGTAGCTCGAGGCTTAAATCACTGTGGAAAATAATTTCCCTCGGGAATGGACCCGTTTTTTTGGAAAAAAAAATGTAAATTGAAGGAGAACAATAAAGCGGTGGGGAAAAGAGGAAAAGCTATAAAAAAAAGTATGAAATGGATGAAAAAACTGAACCCGTGACTATACAAAAGGTTCTAGAAATGTTCTATTGAGGCCGCTATATCCTCGTTCAAAAAGCGAAACAGTTGCTCTATCTCAATACACCTGTTGGCGTTGGCGCTTACCAGGTTTTAAATGTTCTTTCCTGATTTGAACGGATTTAATAGGAAGCAGCGGCAGCCCAACCACATCAGTGGCGTTGCCTAATTTTTTCTATTGTCTCATTTTCATAATAGGAAACTAAACTACACCAAATTTGAATTTTCGTTCGAATATTCTTCATAATCTATGGTAAATTCACAGAAAGCTCAAAGGCGTTACGCAGCTTAGTTCACAAAAGTAACCAAGATAGACAATCAGGCAACGTGAAATGCAGTCAAATTGATTCAGTGGCGATTCTTGACAGTTGACAACACTATTTGAACTTAATTTTGCAATTAGGAACTATACATTCTGGCTCATCCGAAAAAACACGTATGTGCATAAGGAAACTAAAGGTCCATACGTTGTTTTTAAACTGAGTCAGAATTCATAGTTCCTAATTGCAAAATGTAGTCCATCTATCCTTCATTTAAACACGCGTAAAACAATCGATTCCTGGAGAGGCAGCTTGCCTCACCCACAATCGATATTTTCAATGGATTTGACTGGAGAGAGGAAATACAGTGTTGCCAACTTTCAAAGTGACTACAGGATTGATTCCGATTAAATTCAAGCCTCACCCACAATCGATATTTTCAATGGATTTGACTGGAGGGAGGAAATACAGTGTTGCCAACTTCCAAAGTGACTACTGGATTGATTCCGATTAAATTCGAACATTTTGAATTTCTGAACTCTCAACTATCCTGACATAGATAAAGTCAAGCATATCCGGACCTCCCTCTTCCCCTGGAAACGGAAGGTGCCTTTCCGGCCTTTGAGGGGCCGAGCCCACCTCCTACATCCTGACAACCCGACGCAAAACTGGAAAAACCCGACGTCTTGCAAGTGGGTCTGGGGCGAGTGCGTCTTGTGTGGGCCGGAGTTCATCCCGGCGTCCACGCAACAAGTGTCGGAGGAATGCGAAAGAACCAGGATCGGGCAGGGGAATGCCGGAAGTGGAAAGGAAGCGGACGAGAGCGTATACGAATCGTCAAACGGGCGGAATGGGCCGCCGCACAGTGCCTTGAACCATCAGCAGAGATTGGACATGGAATGTTACTACATGCGATTACACGCAATTTACTCGCTCATTTTGTCACTTGGTAACTTTTTAGGGGTGCTGCTCAGTGAGAATTTTACGAGACACCCGACGGAACCGGGAAATTGGCCGGAAAGAATATCATATTACTCAAGACACACTGGAAAAAAAACACATTGGATCTAAAGTCCAGACTCTTAAAAACATCGACAAGAAAACGTATGTACTCTTGATTCAAAGTCCAGACTCTTAAAAACATCGACAAGAAAACGTATGTACTCTTGATTCAATCAGAATCTAGCTTAAATCAAGAACCAAGTCTCTTAATTCAAGCGGCTTTCGTTTGTATTCAAGCAAAAATCCGATTGAATCAAGAGTATTTTTTCTTGTCAATGTTTTCAAGAGTCTGGACTCTAGATCCAATGTGTTTTTTTTTTTCCAGTGCACTTAGCCCTCTCGCGCAATAATTTGCACTCTCTGCTGTTTTGTCCGAAATGGCAACTTTTTTCGCTCTCGCTGTATGCTCATGAATCTCGTTTTTGTCTTAATCAGACGAATTTTACTGTTGAAGAGAAGTCATTCAGTTAATTTAAGCTCGTTTGAACAGATTCCGAAAATTCGGGCGTCCGGCAATACGGCCATGGTGTCTACAATTCTGAAATAGTAATGATTTTTTTAGGGCGGTCTAGAAGCTCTGAAAAAGTGCGGAAATTCCGCCAAGAGGTCCGGATTTTGTCATTTTTGAGCTAGAAATTCGTCAAATTCGTCAAATGGAGGTACTGGAAAAGTATACTGAATTTGTTGAGAATGTACCGGAAAAGTACCGATTTTTGGCCAGCCTGTTTCAGTATACACCCTGCACAGCAGATGAATCGGTTGTTTCCAAAAGAGAACAAGTCCATTTTTGCATAAGCCTTGGCTTGCATAAAAACTAAGACACATGACACATCGAGGAACAGACCTGTTCCCTCTCGAAAACAACCGATTCAGCCAAAAGCTTTTCAAGTTCCTACATGAAGCTCTGCTTCGCCAATCGCCTCGCTCGGCTCACTGTGCGCCGCAAGGGCGGACGTCGACGCGCGCGAAACGTTGAAGGGGGGGGGGAGATAACGCAAAAACCGACGTCAGGCTGTGACGTAGCCCGTGCCCCACTGCCGAGCTGGAGCTGTGCCGGTCTGCAGTGCTCGTCTCGTGTCCGTGCGGAGACTATCCGAAGGCGCCAAGCGCGTCCCTCCTCGAACCGAACGTCGTCGACCAGTCATCGCGCGCGCCTTTTCCGCTTCCGTTTTTCTTCCGCTTGGCCTACTTCTTTTCTTTTCGCCACCGACGTCGAGGATTTTCGCACGACACTCGCGCTCTGTGCTCCGCCTTCTCGTTTCGCCGACGTCTCGCGGAAAAACCCGTCGGCTTTTCCTGGATTGAATTTCCCTAGCGTGCGATTTTCAGTGTGGTGTCTGTTTTATCGCGGTTAGTTACGCGGTTTTTCGCCAAAGTCTCGCGGAAAAACTCACCCGTCCGGTCGATTTTTCCTGGATTGGATTTCCCAGCGTTTTTCGGTGTGGTGTCTGTTCCATCGCGATTAGTTACTCGGTTTTTCGCCCAAGTCTCGCGGAAAAACTTGCTCGTCCGGTCGGTTTTTCCTGGATTGGATTTCCTAGCGTTTTCCGACGCGGTGCGATTTTTGGTGTGGTGTTTGATCCATCGCGAATAGTTACGTGGTTTTTCGCCGAAGTCTCACGGGAAAACTCGCTCGTCCGGTCGGTTTTTCCTGGATTGGATTTCATAGCGTTTTTCGACGCGGTGCGATTTCTCGGTGTGGTGTTTGTTCCATCGCGTAGTAAGGCAGTTTTTGGTGTTCCGAAGGCGCTGTTAATGCGTTACTGAGTCCTTGTTCTGTTGGATATGTTCCCGAACGCTGTCAGTCCGTAATCCGGAGATTTGCCGAGCCGGTTCTAGTAACCATATTAGGTAATCAAAACATGCATTGAGGGGCTTGGAGGACAAGGCGCATAAGTACAGGTTTTGCTATTTCGAGGAATACATGTTTCAAGTTTCGAAATTACATGGATCCTTTGGCGGAAAGAAAGCTCAAACTGACTTTATGGTACTCACAAATTGGAATTTGGGAGTGAATTTTTCACAGAACATGCATCAAGACGGGTTTTACTTGAAATCATTCATAGCTCAATTTTCTAAAAAAACTGCGCTTATGCGCCTTGTCCTTCAAGCCCCTCCATTCTATTCAATCTGTTTCCGCGCACCCAGCATTGTCTCGGGAATCTGATGGATTTTCGAATTGTCCGCGAACTTTGCTGGCGTGCGAAAGAAAAACCCCGAGTGAACTTCTTAGCAGCGCCGTATATTTTTTCTTAGAAAATAAGTTCTCGGAAAATTTTGGGAATATTTCTCTTCCAACTTGGCACTAAATTGCAATCTTAATTTTAAATATTATATCCGTAAATCTCACGGAATAGGATTCATGACTTCCTTTAGTAATGATTGTATTGTCGAGGTAAATGTGGCAATGATTGTATATACACTTACGACGTTCCTTTTTAGCACACTATTTTGGCTGTTTGGTCTTCTTGCCTGCCGGCAAGAGTCGATAATACTATTCAAGAATATTTAGACGGCTTTTGCATCGTACCTATCTTTTCTCGCATCGTATCACCTCCCCTTATTAAGTGAATTACGTGCGTGCAGTACCAGGAAAGGGATGTTTTCTATTGACCCTGCATTCTATATTTCCGGGTCAGATAGAGGAAGCTATTTTTCATTTGTCAAGGCTAATGGTTTTTATATTTGAAAGTGAATTAAGTAACACGATCTTAAGGAAACTGCCGTGCGGAGGAAGAACGCAGTATGAGCTTTCAGACGTTGCTAAATTTCGTTTGATAAAATATGAATTTTCAGGGACACTCGCGAATATTTTTCCTCCAAGATTTTTAATAGAATTTCGTCCGCAGTGCAATCTAAAGAATTCCAGATTTTCTCGGAATTAAACATTTTGTTAGGTCCGAACTAAAATTTCTATATAGGTATTGTTTTTCCTCATGACATCGAGATTCCCCGTTGCCTTAAACTATAGAGGAAAAGCAGGGTAATCAGGCCCGACAGTGCGAGGTGTGGCGTCTTATTTCGGTGGTTTGTCGGGTGCCTTTGCAAGTGTGATGTTAAAATTGCCATTAAATTCATTCTGGGGGGGGGGGGGGGCGTATGAGAACATCATCTCTCCGATTAAATCACGGGAAACCAATGGCGCACAATAGGTCGAGTCAATTGCAGAAGTCGGACAAAATTTGGAAACTTTAAAGGCTTATAACTCCGTTTATACAAAAATTTGAGGTTCTGAAAGTGGTTTCAATGGTTTCCTCGTAAAATTTTCTTCTGAAAGCACCCCTTAAAATTTGAAATGTGATGAATTAGACATTAAAATTTGCAGTTTTAGTTAAAAATTTCATGTCCGACCATTCTGATTGACTTGATCCACTGTGTGGCGCAACGGTTGGTCTGGCACACGTGTAGGGCGAGTTCGTTCGCACTTTAATTTTCCTCGCAAAAATGATTGACATCAATATTTCGAAAAGCCAGCGCATTTCACGAATCAAACGTTCAGTTTTTATGCGCATGGTTTGCTGAATTTAAAAGTGTGAAACCGGATGCCAACGATTTCCTTTGTTCATGACTAACGGCGCGGAAACATATTCATCTGCAGGATTTATTTCCATTTTTCGCGAATCAATCCCCCCCCTTCCTCCTCCCCTTGGCTGGGGGTCTCAAATGCAGCGCTGTTGCGAAGTTGTACTTCCGTTTCAAAATCCTCCTTGACTGATGACAGTTTTAAGAATGCCCGGGTACCTTCCGTAGTAGGTACCTTAATTATCCCATTTCAAGGATCGCTCAGGACGAAGCTTCGACCAAAGTTATATGGATTACATTTTGCTACAAGGAACACTATCTCTGGCTCTCCCATAAAAGTACACATCTGCATAGGGAAACCAATGGCATGCATGATGTTTCTAAAATGGGCCCGAAATAGTGGCTCCTTATTGCAAAATGCAACACATATTTT
>NW_017552543.1:2236629-2283716 GCF_001854935.1 Bemisia tabaci
TTCCTGCTTCGAAAATCAGTTTCTGATGAACAAAATCACGATAAATGACGTTTTTGAAGGGACATTTTTGTAAGTGTAAGAGAAGCTAGCAACAGCTCCTTTTAAAGAGTTTTGTTTTTTTTTCTGAATTTGTCTAAGAATGTGATGTTTTTAGCAGCCCCTTTTAAAGATTTATGTATCTTTTTCTGAATTTGTCTAAGACTGTGATGTTTTTGGCTTGTTGCAGAAGATCGCCTCAGCGGCCCAAAAGGCGACTCGCCCGGCGTTGGCGCAGACGCACCCCGCGCACCCCTGCCCGGGGGTCACTGGGACTCTGAGCCTTAAGTTGCCGATGGTGCCGATGGCTCCCTCGGAGGATAAGCAGCAGTGCAACGGGAAACCGGTTCCGGACGCGGCGACAGAAGCAGAGGCAACGACGAGGACAGCCACGGCTCCGGCCACCCAGGTCCCGACGCCGATGCCGGCCGCCCGCGCCGCGACGCCCGCCGTCGCCACCACCACATCCACCACCGCCGCCAACCCGGCCGCACCCCCCGCCCCCAACCCGGCTCCGGCCCGACGCACCCCCATGGACTATATCTTCGGCAAAGTCATCGGAGAGGGCAGCTTTTCCACTGTGAGTATTTCTTCGGCATTTGTCCATTTGTTCTAGCAGGGTGCAGGATTACCACAGTTGGGGAATTTTAAGAATTCAAGGAAAACCTGGAACACTGGAAAAAATAACACATTGGATCTAGAGTCCAGACTCTTGAAAACATTGACAAGAAAAAGGACTTTGATTCAATCAGATTTTTGCTTAAATCAAAAAGGAATCCGCTCAAATTAAGAGGCTTGATTCTTGATTTAAGCAGAAATCCGATTGAATCAAGAGTACTTTTTCTTGTTGATGTTTTTAAGAGTCTGAACTCTAGATACAATGTGTTTTTTTTTCCAGTGAAGTGTCAGGGAAAATTACGAAAATGTCTAGGAAAACTCCTCAAGTCACTTTTAGTCGCTTTCTCGAGTGAGTCTGACGTTTCGAACAACAAATCTTGTCTGAAAACTATCTCCAACTGCTACCGAAAAGAAATTCAACTTAATCGGCATTTCGACTTAAGTATGTAATTCGACTTAGCGAGCTTTTATTGTATGTCTTTTTAACAATCTGGCATTTGTGCAATTTTCAGGGAATTTCACCAAAATGTGTCAGGAAAGGGAAATACCAGGGAATTAAATTTTTTCATATTCTGTGGCAACGAGGGTGATTTTTTACTTTTCTTCATCTTTGGGACTTTTGGAGATTAACATCTGTTGATAGATCTATACAACCGGATCAGCTGAGCGGACTCGCTATCTCATAGACACGCAGCCCGCATATGTTTAGGTCAATGGATGTGGGAGTTAAATAATCACCCTGTTGGTAGAGAACCTCCGTAGAGAGAGTTTAGGCACTAGGTCCCAGAGAGACCATCAGGATCCCGAAAATTGGCACCGCCCCATGATCAGAGGAGGTTGATGCAGACCTTTTACGGTCATCACCTGTTGCGCTTGTTATGTCAACCTTGCCATAGCAAAGGTCTAGGTTCCATAGATTTTTTCGAATGGAACGAAGAAACTTACTCGCCCAACAATGTAATTTTAAGTAATATCCAAAGTGATACAAGTCTGCTGATCCATGGATCGCAGACGGAGACACGTGGTTTCGCACTATAGCCATCGAGGTGCTTTGCTTCCAAATAGCTCTACTTCGCCTAGCCGTTAGGTTTCTTTATCTAAACAAACTATAGTGATTCATGCACTTATTGTCAGCTGTATATTACCAGGTTGACTCCAAGGAGATGTTATCGTAACGCAATGTCAAGTGCACGACGCGCAAAGTGGCGCCAGTCCGCAATTCGTAGAAATGCCAATGATTAACGATTGGTCGGAATCGTGTGATACGATTTCTCTTTCGTTTTAGGATTCTCTTGGGCTCTGCGCACTCTTCCAAAATGAAAAATGAATCCCATCGTGTTGATTGTCAAGGGCAAATTGGACGTATTTCTGCCAAACGGAACTATGTGCATTAAGACATGAGCCCTGAGACCCATAAGAGTAGACACATGCATAACAGGGCTCTTGTCATAATGCCCATAGTTTCGTTTGGCAGTAATACTTTCAATTGAAAGAACGGTTTCAAATCGTCAAAAAAGGCAATCGCAAGTTTCATGGTCTAAGAAATTTCTTTCCCATTGCGGAAAGACATCTGCTTTGAACCCTGATTTCCATTGATGGGGTGACAGAGTCCACGTTTCTTGACCCCGACATTGCTCCGAGACATACCGGAAGTTACGAGTCATAAAAATTGAAAAATTACCCCTTTGGGACGCATTACACTATCAATTCATTTGATCATCTGATGAGCAGCTAATCCAGTGTTTGAAGGCATTGACATCTGTCCTTTGAGTATTCGAGTATTTTATTTTTATTTGCTACGGTCATGAAGTCGTCTCATCTGTCTCACGTATTGCATCATATGTTCTTTTTATCTCGTAGCAAGTCGATTCATGTTTAACTACCGATTTCCGAAAGACATTACTTTAATAGGAGTCAATTCCTTTCTTATCGCTGAATTCAAACCGCCTTCCCCTTAAGTGTCCTTTTCTTTTCTCATTCATAATTTCATTTTGTCATACCTTTACTTTGAAAAGTACTTTGTTTCCCGGAAAATTTGTGTTTTATCGAGGGAAAAATGAAGACGTCTGAAGGCTCATACGGCGCTCTTCCTTGGCAGGGCAGTTTTCTGGTTGAATCCGTTCAATTTTGGCCATTAAAACCGGAAGCTAGGTTGCGAGCAGTACGGAACGTCGGGCCTCGAATACGGTTCATAATGACGGAGCTTGTTTTGAGCATAGCGGCTAGCGGCACTTACTGACCAACGCAACGTAACGCAACGGCGAAGCGGCGTCTGCACGGCTTGCTCCTCGATACCCGGCGTGGTCGGTGTGTTCGGCGAGTCGAGTTGTGGTTGTGGAGCAGGACCCGGACCCCAGGTCGTTGATCCTGTAATTTCCCCGTTTAGTTTGCGCGTTCCAGCTCCTCCTGCCTCCTGCCATATGTGCAACATTCCAGGCCGCCCCCGGTCCCCCCGCCCCGCGCCCCGCGTGCGAGTGCAATCCGCAGTGCAGTTCCTTCATCGCCGACATCATCGTCCTGTACTTGATCAATGAGGCTCCTCTGTCTTTTCATCTCGTCGGTGAAACTCGGAACCCCTCGGAGCAGTAAATATATCCATGGGGGTCCAGAATTTTGTCTTGAGGGAACAAAATTCGGAATGGGTTAGTCAGGGTTGCCACAGTCAGGGAATACCGGGAAATCGGAAAATTTCAGGGAATTTTAAAAAGTCACGGAAAACCTGCAGCCTGATTGTTGGCTATGTCGGCAAGATAAGACAAGACATAGCCCTATCTGTGCCACGTAATAAATCGATTTTCGATTCTTGTCGTGCCGACATATATTTCAATAATCGGGCTGCTGGAAATGTCAGGGAAAATCGTCGAATCACCTTCATTTGCTTTCTTAAGTGGGTTTGACGCTTCGAACAACAAATTTTACCTGAAAAATATTTCTAACCACGTCTCTTTAACAATCTGGCATTTGTTCAACTGTCCGGAATTTCACAAAAATGTCTCTGGGAAATGTCAGGGAATTTAATTTTCCATATTCTGTGGAAATCCTTTCAGCTGCGCTGGTCACAGAACCGAGCTTTGATGGTTTCAGATCACAGATTAGTAAGTAAGGAATGAAAAGATCTGTCCCAACACCAAGTTGCCATGTCCGGTATTCATAGAAATGTCGCGTATGACGTCATCCACTGCGGTGGTGTAAGATGACGTCTTAGAATTCGATGAGGATGACTCTTCTAGCAGTACTTAAGTGCCGTTTGTCCTGAGCTTATACTCATCGCAGTTTTTTTACCGTTTGTTTCAGGTTTATGTTGCCAAAGATATTCACACTCATAAGCAATATGCAAGTAAGTACCTATCAGATCACACATTTTCTCCCCTTAAAGTCACACCNGGGGGGGGGGGGGGGGGGGGCTTGGCCGCTACGCGGTCCGACCCGCGGGGCGCTGATCGCCTTATAGGCATCGAGGCCAGTGAAATCGTCGAAATCGGCCGTTGGCGGTTATGATCAAATACTTTCAATTGAATAACAAAAAAATGATGTTTCTATGAAAAATTTCCCACCAAACAATATTGCTTAAAAATTGGAATTCGGGAGCGAATTTTTCACAGAATTCGCATTAAGACTAATTTTACTTGAAATCACTAGTAGCTCAATTTTTTTCAAAAACTGCACTTATGCTCCTTGTCCTCCATGCCCTCCAAATGTGGAAGTTCATCTTTCTAGCAGTAACTGATGAGCAAATATGCAGCTCCTTTTTTAGCCACATCTTGCGGAAATCTTCACATGGTGTTACAGGTACAAACATTCCGTAACATATCTTAAAGGAGGCATGATTGAAATTTAGAGTTTCTGAGAGACCGTATATCTTCAAATCCTTTCAAGTATACGCCTTCTTAATATTTTGTTTCATTTTTCTTGTGCTGAAATGTTCTTGCCCCCCTGTATTATTAAATTTTTGTATGAAGTACAATGGTTTGATTGAATTATTTTTGTTTCAGTTAAAGTCTGTGAGAAGAAACACATCATCCGTGAAAAAAAGACAGAACACATGAAGCGGGAAAAGGAAGCGCTAAACATTTTGAGCAATGCAGGAGTGCCCTTTTTTGTCAAGCTTTACTGCACTTTTCAAGATACTGACAGACTCTGTATCCTTTCTTCACTACATTATTTTGAAATTTAGAGCTAGCTTTTGATGTAACATTTTGCTTCAATTTTTTCATTCACTTTACTGGACCAAAGAGGAGTCAAATGCACATAAATGAAGGATAAGTATCCACCTATAATGTGGAAACATGTCAAGTGAAATTTTTGTCATCACAAGGAAAGAGAAAATACTTAAAGAAAGAAAAAATTGGTCAAAAGTAAAGAATAGTAACATGAAACCTTGTTGATTGAAAGATGTTTGACTTGGTGTAAACTTAGTTCTGAGGTTCTACGAATCGTTCCTTAAACTTTCTCAAAAATTAGCAAGTTATTAATTTCTAGTATGGTTTCTTGTTTTTCTCGGTTCTTCAAAGAAGCCATTAAAACTTTTCTTTCATTACCATTATTACTATAACAATGAAAAATATCTTTTACATCTACTTTTTCTCATGAAGCTACCTATTTTTATTTCTTTCGTTCAAAACTCTTTTGTCTTGCAATTCATTTTTTTCACTCTAACTTTATTTACAATTGGTTGTTTCCTTAATTATATCTGTTCAGACTTCGTTTTATCTTATGCAAAATTCGGTGAGCTGTTACCCTACATCAACCGAGTTGGATCCTTTGATTTAGCGTGTACCAGATTCTACGCAGGAGAGATATTAGTCGCATTAGAACATTTAAAACGATTAAAAATTATCCATAGAGACTTAAAACCAGAAAATGTATTATTAGATGAAAATATGCATATTTTGATCGCAGATTTTGGCTCTGCTAAACTAAATTATAACGTAAACACTGCTCGGACGACTACCCGGACATCCGTTAACAGGGAAGACCAAGACTCAGGTAAGATTCTATAATTCTTATTTTTATAGGTCCATGTCTACTTAATTTAAATCTTCAATTATTTGCTAAGGATTTGAAATTGTTTGACTCATAGCTACTAGAAGTCGAACAGACCATCAATTAAGATAAGAGTCCAAGCATTATATGCTAGGCCTCTTTAGTAGGATTTCATAGACAACTTATTAAATATGTCCAAAAAGTCCATGGTTATGCTAAAAGTACGTCGAATACATTTATATTCACTTTTCAAACTTTCCTCTCAAAAGACCAAAAGCGCGAATCAAATTGGTCACTGAAAATAAATGTACAAGTTTTGCAAATCAAAAAGGTTGTCGGAGTGGTTTTGTTAGCCGGAATTTTTAGCTGCTCATGCTCTTTCACTAACGTAATTGATGCTTTATTTTCTAGGATCAGAAAGAGCTCGTAGAAATAGTTTTGTTGGCACTGCTCAGTATGTCTCTCCAGAACTCTTGACCGATAAGACTGCAACACATAGCTCTGATCTTTGGGCCCTGGGTTGTATCATTTATCAAATGATAGCAGGACTCCCTCCTTTTCGATCCAGGTGAGTAATTTTAAGTTTGGCCTCTGTTCTTATCTCCTGATGTGTGGACAAGGTTTTTCTTTTTTTTTTAGTGAAGAATTTACTTGAATCCCCTATTCAAAGGATCAGCAAGTAAAGAAAAGTGCTGAAAAATCAAGTAGGTCTGCAAGTACTGAAAAAGTTCAGGGAATATTTTGAATTATCTAGAATTTTCTGTGTTAAATGTGTTTCTAAAACGATGTTCCTAAGAGTAAATAGTAGGGTCTTGCAAGCCGTGCACTCATTAGAGCATGATGATTGAGTTCCACCCAAATGGACCAACACTGGCCGAAGTCTTTTTGCAAAATTTTTCCGACTACATTTAACTCTGTCAAAACTTGGATTTTGGGCGCATGGGCCCTTGAGAAAAATATTGGTTCTCTGTCGCCTGTCTTCAATAATTAATCTTAAAATGCTCTTTTAGTAATTCTCATAATGTTTAAATAGTTGTCCTAATTTTTACAGAAGCGAATACATAATCTTCCAGAAGATCTTGAAATTAGAATATGAGTTTCCTCAAGGATTTTGCTCAAGTGCAAGGGATCTTGTAGAAAAACTTTTGGTAAGTCCTTCAACCAACCTGACTTAAAATTTGTTCCTTTTATACCTAATTACTATCATAATCCTATACCTTAATTTTATTATGTCCAATTCTTTCACATTCTAAGTAATCAACATGCCTTAGTTACAATGAATTTTTCTCTTTCGCTCACTGGATCTTTTTAATTCACCTGTTCGTTATCATCCCCACAGTCATTGATAGGCAAACGACTTACCAATCTCCAGGAATAACAGTGTAATGGCTCCCATATGGTCATGGTAGGAGTTTTCTGAGTTTAGTTCATTCAGTGTGTTCTTAAGCATAATTTCTACTAAGATGGAACTCCATAAATGATAATTTTCTAGCGAAGTTTATTCTCATTTTTACTACGCTTTTTTGTGCTTCAATTTTGTTATTTTCTTGTGTTTTTCAGGTTATTGAATCAACCAAAAGATTAGGTGCAACTGATTCAAACAATTACACATCAGTTCGTTCGCATCCGTTTTTCGATGGTGTGGATTTTGACAACTTGCATCTAGCAACGCCTCCTCCAATTTATCCTTACTTACCAGGAGTATCAGAAGAGGAAGATTTAAGGAGTAATTACAAGGTAACTAGTTTAGAGTACTCCATGACACTACACAGTCAATGTTTTTCCCCTTAAGAATCATCATTGTATGCTACAGTGTTTTATTATTAAATTTTCCGTTAGATCCAGAAGGAGGACAGTAACCTTAGTCTGTTATTGAATGCCAAAATTACAGCTCATCCTACCATATTTGCAGTGTTAAGTCTGCACAAATAGTATTTTGGGAATCACCATTGTAATTGTTTTCCCCTTTGATTGGAGGCATTCTGTGTGATCTCTTATAACTAATATAATGAGGAAAAAATACACCAAAATTCTGTAAAATCTTCAAATTAACATACTGTTGTATCATTCAAAATCAAATATTGGTGTATAAATTATTTTTGAGCTGTATGACAAAAATTACATCTGTGTTCACAAGGGCAAACTTTCAATTGACACTATCGTGATACGAAATGTCTCTGGTTTATTTTTCACAATCGCTGAAAAGTAGCAACAACTTCAGACTTCTATGTTCAAGCGTAATTAAATAATTAGTTTTTGTCAAAAACTTAATATCTGAACTGATTTCAGGTTCCTGATAGTTTAGAGCCTGGCTTAAATGACAAGCAACTGACAAGGTTATTGGGATTAGAACTTCAACCTAGCAAACCTCTAAGGAAAAAATCTAGTATTTTAGATATTAGCAAAGAAGAAATGGAAGCCAGACTAGCTAAACAGCAAGAAAGCATGTGGAATCAATTTGTTGAAGGACACCTGATTCTGAAGGAAGGATTAGTAGATAAAAGGAAGGTAAGTCATCCTCAAGCCAGAATCAAATTTATTTTGTTCTTTTTTGGCACTAAATTTGTAATGGGCCTGTTGCAAACTTTTGCTAGAGCAAAACTAAGAGTTGTTTCTTACAGATAATGCCTCAAAAATCACGATGAGCGCATCGGCAAAGTCTGAAATGCACTCATAACTTCACAATCTGCCTAAGAAATTTGCGGTTTTTTGAGCTTCCCGCTTCGAAAACGATACTACGGTACAGGTGAACATTTTGTTAGAGGAGTCGTTCCATTGGCGGCAATACTCATCATGGCCGACGCCAGTCCGCCAAAACACGTGTGATGGGATGAGATAACATCTGAACAGGATTAAACCAGATAACAATTGGCGTGTTTACGTTTATATTTTCCTCGCCCGCCTTAATTGATCTTGAACTCTCCTCGAATTACTCGCGGAACTGTGCAAGCGTCGGCCATGATGAATATTGCCGACGATGGAGGGACTCATCTAACAAAATGTTTACCTGTGCAGTAGTATCGTTTTTGAAGCGGGAAGCTCAAAATAACGCAAATTTCTTACGCAGATTGTGAATTTATGAGTGCATTTCAGACTTTTCCGATGCGCTCATCGTGATTTTTGAGGCATTATCTATAGGAGACAACTCTTCATTCTGCTCCAGCAAAAGTTTGCAACAGGCCCATTATTCAAGCAATGTGCGTTTGTAACTGAATTTTATAATTTGGTAGTGCTATTTGTATGGAGTAAATCCTGTTTTTTCACAATTCCTGTTTGCGAGGTAGAAATTAGGATTTTGAAAGATACCATACTCAAAAACTACTACACTGCCCACCCAAGCATTATCAATTCAAAGGCCTGGTAATTTTCCTGTTCAAAACATATTGCCGGAAGAGAATCGGAAACATTTAAGAAAGGTGCGACTCTCTTAGTACGGAATCATTTTTCAGTTTTATGAATGCAACATATAGTCATAATTCTTAAAATTAAATGTAACTAGAATTTACTGTCATTAACCAATTTTTCGGAACTCGGTTTGGTTGAAAATATTTTTACATCCTTTGAAAAAAACCAACTGAAAACGTCTCTGCCCTATCAAAGACAATTTACGACCAAGTCTCCAAAATTGCAACTTGTGTGGTTGACTCCTCACAGGCCCACAGCATCTTTAGTTGGTTGAAGGATTAAATTCTCTATAAGTTGTAAGATACATACTTAATGACTCATTCATTAAATCCTGAAATCCTTTGAGTATATTACATTTCAATGACAGATTTGTCTCTTTCATCATGTGCTAATCTAATTTCTGTGTTCACAGGGTTTGTTTGCAAAGCGAAGGATGTTGCTGTTGACGACAGGTCCACACCTTTATTATGTTGATCCTGTCAATATGGTTCTCAAAGGGGAGATTCCATGGAGCTCACAGTTGCGAGTTGAGCCGAAGAGTTTTAAAATATTCTTTGTTCATACGGTAAGTTTAATATGAATGATTCAAAATACTTCTGTCTACAGGTGCCTGGAAGTCACTGGGCCATTCTTTGGGAATCAATTTTTGGGGTCAAAGGAAGTCTTTTTTTGTATCAAGAAAGTTTCTCAGAAAATGTTTTTTTTAAAGGGGGGGGGGGCAGAGCTGCCCCTCATAGTTGTTGATATTTCCCTCTAGAAGTCCATGACTCTTTTTCACAGTCTGAAATATCAGTAAAACATCAGGGAGTAGTTTTTTGCATTCTCTTCGTTTTTTGTGGTTTTATAGGTCTTCAACTTTGTGCAAAGGCGGTGGGCAAGATCTCTACTCTTAAAAAGTTACATTCATTTTTAATGTAGAGATCTTACTTACCATGAGACCTTTCCATGAGAGTGAAGCTCTTTCAAATCATGCAAAATGAAAAGTACACTGAAGATTCCTCCGTCTACCCAATACTGAATTTTTACTTTCATCTAAAGTTTTGGAAAAGAGTAACAGACAAATATTGGAAAACAATCCACAACTTTAATGGTTTTATAGCTTCATGAAAGCGTTTTCAGAGAAATTTTCATAGATCCAAAAAGTTCTATCGTGACGACCTCAAATATTGATCTCCGAAGTATGTTTCATGTCGATTGTCAGGTTGATAAGAAATTTTTAAGCGTAGTTATTTTTTTAATTGTGTTTTTGGGTTGAAAATCTTGAGTTCCATAGTAACGTCTGTATCACTACTTCAACGAAATATTTTGTTTAAAAAACTTCCATGGCAGGTAGCCATGGTTCATTCCTTCATATTGTAGAAAATGTATTCGCTTGCTCTGTTCATAGAGAAACTAGACCAAGAACATGAATCTCTGTTTTCAATTTTGCAGATTGCATATCGTCCTATAATTTTTTTTTTTTTTTTTAATTTGAGAACTAATCATTACGAAGCATAAGGACCCTTTTCCTTCTTTGAAGTAAAGGCCTCCGTAGATTTCATTCAAATGTGGTAAAAATTAAAGCATATGATGACACAAGTAGACAAACATTTTAGCTGGAGAATACTATCAATTATCGAAAAATGAGGTGGGAAGTTCGGGATTCAAAGGGTGAATTCGAATTTCTGCTCTTTTTAGCGCACTTCTTGTCTAAAATTCTGCTTTTTTTCTTGTTTGATTGTGCTTACCCGTGTTAAGTTATAGAGGTCGATTTGCTACTCTATCAGTTATTTGATGTTCTGTATCACTTTAACCTCCCCAGAAATAGAAAGTTGATTTATATGTATCGGCTAATGTTAATTTTTTTTCTTTTGCAGCCCAATCGCACCTACTATTTGGAAGACCCACAAGGGTACGCCTTAGAATGGTGTAAAGTTATCGAGGAAGTTAGGGTCAACACATATAATAATCTACCTACATAACCACTATTTATTCGTAGCCTCCTCAGAAGCTGTAGTAAATTTTTATTGAGTTTTTATCGTAATAATTTATCATCCTGTTTTTCTTTCCAAACGATTCAAGAAAAGAAAAACTGTGTAAAATAATTATTGGGAATCGTTTTAATGAAATTCATTCTGATCTCTTCATGATTGTTTTATATCTGATTATCTGTTTTCTGTTAATGTATTTTTTACATGTCAATTAGTTCATTTGAGAGTAAAAATTGTGTCTCAAGCTAGTTTAAATTCGTAGTACAATTCTACTGTTAATGGATAGTAACTTCAAGTCCTTGTTTGTTGTTTTGTTTGTTTTGTTTTTTCATGATGTTTTATATGAATCCTTCAAATGACTCGTCTGGTTGTACGAATCTTTAACTCCATAAATCTGTAAATTCTAAACTTTTCAGTCAGGAATGACTATTTTTGCATAATGGAACCAGTAGGACTGTTCTGCAAATTTCCTGCCTGTCCGTATGGTTAAATTAACAATTTGTCTCAGCAACTTTTTCATTATTTATCTGAGTAATAAATTATTCTAAGATTCTCTACAGCCAGTAGCATCCTGTAGCTATAAAATTGGAAAAATGCTGTACCCCACAAAAATAAGGAGTGTATCTAGATATTTGTAACAGCCCAATCGTTAACACTAAATTATTCAATTGCATTTGTATGATTATGCGCTTTTTGGAGGTTGTTCGAGCAATTGGTTGTTTCTAAATTTTACTCCTTTCGCATTGAAATTGTCTCGGCTTTTACTAGGTTTTCTTTTTTCTGTATTCAGTTTTCAAATATTGTATGCTTATCCTCACAATTTTTCTTTTTCATTGTAGCTTACAATTGCTGTGAGGTTGTTTTTTTAATTGTCCCTTTTAGTGTGTGAAATTAATATTGTGTGATTTAAACATGAGCTAATAATTCTTGCGATAGCTAAATCTGAATCTTACAGTGGTGCAGACTAAACAAAGTTTAAAAATGTAGCACATCGTTTGTTGGGACACTTTTTAAAAGTATGAGAGTTAAGGGGCTGACTGCCATTGAATACTCTTTGCAGAACATTGTTTCTGAGACAGTGAATGACAGAGTACATCTTACAGTGTACATGTTTTGCGAAGTGTTACAATGTTGCTCAGTTTTAGTAACATCGTTTTAATACGGCATGAAGCCGTAATTGCATGGAATCCCCCAATGCTTATTAGAGAATGTTGTTGTGATTTTTATGATGTCTTGGTTATCAAAATTTTTAGATTTGCATTTCACATGACTTGGTGTACATTTTATGGACATTTTTGCTGACTGAGTCTGAATAAGTGTCTTAATTTTAAAGATTTTTGTTAGCAGTCATTTAGTCATATTTAAATTTGAAATTTCTAAAGAGATCGTTAAATTTCTAAATTTTGTCTGTACGCAGTTCTTTGAAGCTTCTAATTAAAGACTTCTCCTATCATTTGCTCTCAAGACTTCAAAATATTACCGGAAAAACATTTAACATATTTCCCTACGTCTGTTCTTTTTTGACACAAGACTAACAGATTTATTTTTTTTTTTTTGGAACACTCCAGCAAAACTGTTTGTCATTTATTTTAAATTTGAAAGTTGATACTGAATTTGCCCCTAACTTCTCCGGACAATAGCATCAGGTCAATGCTGAATCAAAACTCAATTAGATCTTGAAAAAGTTTGTATCCAAGAATTGAAAGTTCCCTCTGTAATCAGTTTTAGAAGTTTTAGTGTAACATAGTAAATATCGAGTAATATTTTTGTTCATGGAGTTTTAAAGAGATTGTGAATCACATCCCAGAAATTTTAAGACAGATTTCTTTAAACCTTTCCATGATACTTAGCTCTCAGTCAGACTTAAAAATTCAAAGATTATCTTTCAGAATAGGTCTTTAGATGAGGTATGAGTACCACTCAATATATTTCCCCTTCAAAGTCTCAGGTGGAAACTTGATCAAACATTGTGAAATCTGGGAATTAACTCCTAAACAAGGTATAAGTGTTTCTAATTAGCTTTGGTTAAACGGCAAAAATTCTATTAACATCATTTGTATATTCTAATTTTCATTTAATCTGTGTTAAAAATACTTGTTAGTATTACTATTCAGAAGTTGATTTCCCATCTTC
Source organism: Bemisia tabaci (assembly GCF_001854935.1). Taxonomy (NCBI): domain Eukaryota; kingdom Metazoa; phylum Arthropoda; class Insecta; order Hemiptera; family Aleyrodidae; genus Bemisia; species Bemisia tabaci. Next base: position 2,249,775 of record NW_017552543.1, read on the forward strand.
CCTTTGTGTTAATCGTTTTCTATGTAAGATTTTGAAGGGAAACCATCCAATGTTTTTGTCTAATTCAGACCTCGTCTAGTGACCCGGTAGAAGGGAATAAAAAGGGAGAAAGGAGAGTGCAGAAGGGCTTGTCTTTTATCTATCTTTATAAGGTCTTCTGATACATTAACTCATTTTCTGAGAAAAAAATCCAATTACCTGAATTCCAATGGCTTAAAATTGAGAGTACTTTCTGTTATCCTCTTGTAAAAGAATTTTATGAACGTAAATGTGGCAGCAGAAATTTTATGATTTTTGTGCTTTTTCATCTTGCTGGCGATTTCTCAGTGCGGAAAACTGAGTTTGCTACAGATCCAAATGACTGATTTTGAGGTATTTAGTTCCATTATCAGTGGTATGTCCATTGATCACTAATTTTTTAGTAATCTTCACATTGAAGTAAGCACTATTGTATTCACTCTAAATGTAAGACTGGACTTAAAGCTCATAGAGGTCTAGCGCTAGAATTGAAAAGTGTTAATCAATAATTTTTTAAGCACCTTATTTCTTATCAATTTTAAATAATTCTCTATATACATGTCTTTTATCAGCTTCATCGTTGGTTTTTAGTGTGTTTTACCTCATTAAATTGATAATTGCTAAAATTATAACTGCCAAGACATTAAGTGCTAAATTTGTAATACCCGTAGATAAAATTATTAAAGTTACTCTAGAATCATAATGAAACGCAGTAATGATTTGCTCTTACAAGGGCATATTATGAATGCTCTTCTAGAAGGGATGTTAACAAATTGTCAACACAGCAGCCTTGAGGCGCCTATAACTTGGAAATTATCTTGGTATTATTCTATTCTATGTGACTGTTAATCTGTTGTAACTAAAACCCCAACTTTTGCGAAAATCATTGGAGTATTATGTGAGTGTTAGAGAATAGTGAAGGCAGTTATGTTGAGTTTTTCATGACCCATAGAATGGGATAGTACCAATTCTATCCCTAGGTAATGAGATGCCATTCACAGTCAGTCATTAAAAATGCTCGAAATTCTGTAAGTAAATTTCCGCTAAACTTTACTACCGATTCAAGTCCCTATAAAGACACCCATAAGCAGTTAGCTGTATTTTATGTATAGGAAAACTGGTAGTCGATGTTTCAATACATTCAGCATTCTAAAGGAATTTATCTTAGGTGTCTTTTCAGACTAATCAAATTTGTTACTACCTGTATTTCCTCCCCCATTGATCTTAGAATCTTTGATTGTAGGATTGATTTTGCATTCTGATGTAGTTTAATGTAGAAATTTTATAGCATGTGTAAAATTCATGGCAAAGCCCCAGTATTTGGCAAGATTGCATTTTAATGTGGATCCTCTAATTTGTACTTTTAGTGTTCAAATGATGTTCAAGCTCTCTCTCTCTTTCTCTCTCTCATATATTAACCAGCATTGACCTCCATCATTATCATTCATGTAATGAATTTGTTAAAAATATGTTTCAACTTTTAATTTCTCCTCTTCAAAGGTCCATTTTAACTTGCGTATTTTAAAAAGCGTCCCCAAAGTTGAGTTTTGAAAGTCACGATAATCCTCACCAAAGTCGGATTCTGTCTTCTTGAATTACTCTAGGCTTTTAGAGTTTTTAAAACAGTTCTTAAAGTTTTTTCTCCCTACAAATAATAGACTGACGTCAGAAAATTTCACTGAAATCTGTAACTTTCAGTTGTGAAGGGAATCACCCATGGATTCAATCAACTCTCTGAATTTGAAAGTCCTCTCAAAGTGAGATTTGAAAATATTTGTAGTTTTTTTGATCTAATATCATACAATTTTCAATATTCGTTCTTTTGTACTGTGTTTTGATTCTTCAAAAGAATTTTTTAAATTTTTCCTCACTTTTCAACTAATTTTTTCGTCTCTTCTATCAGAAAATTCTCACCAGCATTTTTTGCCAAGCTGCGACTTCTAACTATCTGCCTCAAAAAAGTTCGAGTAACATATCTACTGCTAATCAATTTTCAGTCCTCGAACGTAGGTTTCCTATGTCTCTACCTCAAAATAGTGAGAAAAAATTTGACGTTGTTTTCAAACAACGGTGCAGTAATTTCTACATCCAATCTTTCTCTTATGCAGCTCCACAACTCACTAATTGTTATTCAAAAGTTTTCCTTGCAGGAAGTTTAGTCTACAGATAGAAGTTAACCTAGTTTTAAAGATATGGTACCCAATGATATACCGAATTGTAAGAGAAAATACTACCTAATAACCACTTTGCAGTGAACTCGTTCTATACAGTTTCCTCTTCAATTTGTACGTCGAATTGTTTATCAAGCAAAGAAAGTTACCGTTGTATGTTGTATTTTATTGTTTTTGTATTCCTAATCATGTTTTTCAATCTTCATCAGTCACTTCTCTTGTTTGTCTAAAAAAAAAAAAAAATGGAAAAAAAATATATATATCTAGAAGTCTTGGCAGGGAGATGCCAAATCTTAATTAAATTCTTCTATTTTGCAAGTGCTGTTTTCAGAGCAAGTCTATCTAACCATTTGCATACTGAAGACTATGCACTGCAATCAATATTATATTTAGTTAAGGAGGCTCATCTCTTGATACTGAGTATTTTCTCCTGCTAGATAACTTGTATTATCACCTCCGTATCCATAAAAATAGAAAATTTTGGATTTTTTTTTTAAAGAAAGAACATGTTTGTAATCATGTCTGTTTTTATCGTGTGTGTACTGATTATAATCATTATTTCATCTTTTAAGAACTATCATTGATAAACCTTTTTCTTTTGGAGTTGTTAAATCTTTTACCTTCTTCGGGAAGGTAATTTTGTCATTTTATAGTTAAATTCATTCTCTAGGTCTTTGAAATGAAAGTTTGATGGAATTAGCCAAGCTTCCTTGCACCTGAGTTTACTTTCTTGCTACTGTCAACATTCAGTCTTCAAGAGCTGAGAGATTGTAGAAATTTTACCTCTTTCTCTCTACTGGTTCATGTGTCACTAAATAAAGTAAGAAAGAGTAAACCATGGTTGCTCAGTCCTTCTCATCAAATGTTAAGGGACACATTAAATCATCCAAATTTCCTCTCTTGCTGGGTGCTGTAAGAAAACACGGAAATCTTTCCTTGGCTCATTTCACCAAACTATTCTTTCAACTATTTTGTGTACATAAATAGTAAGGTTTCCTCTTGTTTCTTTCATTCATTATAGATAAAATTTTGACTGTGATATGTATAGTTAAATTATTTATTCTTGCATACATTTTATTAAGTATAATTGTCCTTCAATCTATTTTACTTATTTAGTTTAATTTTAAATACCTATAGTTAGTGCAATGATTTGAGCAATTTAAATTAAATAATAGTTGAAACAATATCAATGCAATTAGCTGTTTTACAATTATTATTTTATCTAATAATTTTTTCTCTCCCTATTTCCCTTATGTATTGAACTTTACATTTCTTTCTCCTGTCTAAGAGAATAGTTTCTTAAAAGATTTACTCTTAAATTTTGTACTCCGTTTATTTATATTAAACTAGAGTGTTTTTTCTCATATCTCTTGGTTTTTTGTTCCACTGTCATAGACCCTTTCATCTTCGAAAGTTATTACTCATATTTGGTTATCTATCCAGTTATCTAATGAAGACAAGCATTACTAAAGATAACTGCTGCCCTAATGCTCTCCAATCATCATGGATTGGAGAGAGAGGACTACTAGATTGGGTCAGAATCGAAGCACTAACTGGATCTTTACCTTTTGTGGAGCATGAAAAGCATATTGAATTTTCTGATTCTAATTCATGAGTGATGAACTAACGCTTTCCTTGTCCCTTAATTATTTTTTCATCTTTTTCCCTTTCAGAACCTATGAATTCATTTATTTCCCATCATTCGTAGGGCTTGGGTTGCTATCAAGCTTCCAAAATCAAGATGTCTGGAATAATTGACCCTTAAACCTATTTACTGATCTCTCTCATTGTAAGTTCCCTCAGAGGACTTCAAAAATAGTGCTCAATATTCAGCTCAAAAGCCTGATGACGAAATATAAGTGGTCTAGAGCAGGAGGATTGTAACTAAAATTTTTCTGTTTCGAGATATCACCAGAAAACTGTCCAGCTGCCTAAATGCTTAAAATGTAATTTTTAAGGCAACTTTTAAAGTATTTCACCTAGCTCCCAGCATTAGGTATCAGTATTAAATTTTTTCACACTATGAAGCTTTTAAACTTATTGAGAATGTTTATAACTTGATTTTTCCAAAACCGTCAGTTATGAACTTTTGGGTGGATGCAAATGATCTATCTTAAATTCCTTCCGTGGTTAAATACCCCAATTAAAAACATACTGACAGTTAAAAATATACCAGCCACGTTTGAAGTCTATATTTACCGAATAAAGAGGGCATGGCAAAGTACCTTCTCTTGTACTAATGCTTTCCAGAAAAAGTAAATACTTGGTCGCGACCGAGAAAATAATCTATTAAGACTCTTTTGCCTGACCCTAAGAGTCAAGAGGAGGTGTGGTTCATATAGTTCTAACGTTTTTGAATCATTTTTCGACATTTTTAGATGAACTTAGTTTTTAGAGGAGGGTTTGCTTCACAATAAATTCCTTGACCAAACCCTTTAAGGATTTTAAAGGCGATTTTCTCAAAACTTAAAAATCAGAACTTAGCTGTTTATATATGGTCTCGTATGGTGGAAGGCGAAAATTTCCAAAATTTTGATGCATTGTAATTGAGGCATTTTTCGGAAAAAGAGCGTATGAGACTCCCAATGTTGCTAAGATTGTGCAGTGTAGCTCTCTAGTTGTAACTTATTGGATAGCTCTGCTACGAGTCGTTCCCTGAATTTGCTGCGAGTATTCCTCATTCTTGTAAGAAAGTAAGTTGACTGTGATGTGAATGAATTTCATCTGCCTCAAACATTATAAAAAATTGCACAATCTCAGCAGCATTGCAAGCCTCATACGCTCTTTTACTGAAAAATGCCTCAATTTTCAAGACTCCTATCTTGACAGAATACCTCAACTGTACTCTCCGCAAAGCCAGCAAGAAGTAAAACATATGAGTTGCTATTATTGATGTTTTAAGTAAATTCGGGATTACTTGAGACATCGGAGGAAGTTCGCCTTCAGATGTGACTGTGATAATTTGATATTGAATTGATTTATTTTATTTTCCTCCCTGGTACTGATATATTGGCAGTGGCAAAATATTTTTAGATATTTGATGAAAAATTGAGTGGTTGTCAGAGAAGGTGTACATAAGGTCTGAAACATGAGGATGCTATGGACTGCATTTTGCAGAAAGGAACCACTATCTTTGGCTCTCCCATAAAAGCACTTATCTGCATAGGGAAACCGATGGTATGTATGTTGTTTCTGCAATGGGCCAGAAATAGTGGTTCCTTATTGCAAAATGTAAACCCTATAATACTCGCCCGGAGGAAAAAAGTACCTTAAGCACTACCTAAACAGGTTGTGTAACGATGGTGAAAGTGCAGAAGTGCGTAGTGCGTACCTCGATTTTTGACAGTTTTGAGTTTGCTGCATGAACGTGTTATTGAAGTTATTGTCTATCTGCCGGCAAGAGATTATAATCTGAAAAAATCGGGAAGTCACCTAAAACCGTAGAACTTTTCTCGCGTATCTCAGGCCTAAGTACAGAAATACGTAACTCGTAGCTCGTTCTGGCCCCTTCATTTGATCCGGCGCGCCATACGCACAACGCGCGCTCCTCAGCGTTTTCCGCCAACAGCATACATAAGCTGATTAGCTGTTATGTGTTTTTATTTTCAAATTCCCTGGTTTTGAAAAGGTGCTAAATGTTTATCACTCCAGGACCCTCCAGTATCATTTCTTCATAGGTACCTATTATACTAGCGGCGCGCGGCGTCCATGTCTATTATTCACTCTGGGCCAATGCAATCATGAACTAGAGTCTTGTATTAGAGTTGAATCGAGTCATACAATGCTTTATCTACCTTATTGGATCAACTAAAGCTTCTATACAAGTTTTAAGTATGAATAAACTCTATTTCTGATTTTAATGATCAAGAGCAGGTTCAAAACGCTAATTGCAAAAATGCGTATTCCATGATCAAATGTCATTTTCCAATCATACAATGCTTGATCCGGCCGTATGAGATGAAACTAAAGCATCTGATGAGAAATTGTAAGCGTGAAACTCCATTTTTCAGTCTTCAAATGATCAAAATCCGCCGACAATGATTTTAAAATAGTTATTGCAAAAATGCGCGTATCATGATGCGCCGTATGAACATTCGAGAGTTGCCTTTCCTTCGATAAAACGTTTATTTTTACGGAAGGTTATGAATATTTTTCCTTGAAATTTTCTGGAACTTCAGGTAAAATTACGAACAAAATCATCTGATAAATTGGTAGGAAAATATTCGTAAGTTTACCAGGAAATTAGTGTTTTATCAAAGGAAATTTGGTAACGCCTGAAGGTTCATACGGTGTTTTTCCTTAGCACGGCAGTATAGCAAGCTGTACACACTTTTACAATGCTCGATTGAGTAGTCTGATGAAGCCGTTGTGGTGCACGATTTGACTCGGGTAGGGTATTGTTTTTTCTCGTGAATTCTTTGTTTTTTCTTCTTCTCGTGTTAATTAAAATTACCAGTTCCCAATGCACAATAAAAAGTTAATATTTTAGCTAGGAGTTGATTTCAGTCGTTTTCATTGCGCGAATCGTGTTTTTTGTGAAATTCTGGTGAAGAATCATGAATCAGGGTGTGAATTCGTACCTTGTTAAGTATTCCATTCAATCTAAAAAAGTGAATGTGGAGAACTATCTTACCTAACTTTTCTCGGAAAAAAATAGTTCATCGGGAGAAACGAGGCAACGTTGGAATGCTCATACGGCGCGGCATCGAGACACAACATTGGCCTTTTAAGCCCCATTATTCGATGCCGCGATTATTCTAACGCGAGTTCGAATAATCGCGCCGAACACAGTGCGGCCGGCGGCGACGCGACGCGGCGTTTAAGTCGTTTAACGCATATCAGCGCCTTCAAGACTGGATGAATACTTCTCGCATTGCGCAACGTGCAGTGCAGTCGGCAGTCGGCAGTCAGTCAGTTGGCGTGAAACGTGAGACGCATATTCTGCCGGGCTAAGCAAGAACGCCGTAAACCCATCAAGATTTTCCCTCGTTTTTTGGAACTTAACACTTTATAAAATAAAAACTGTTTTACCCATGCACCTCAAAGTTTCCGGTTCAGTTCTTGATAGTATTTGCGAAAGAATTCTGTAAAAACATTGTCCGAAGGTACACAAGTTTATCTGCTATGACAGATTGTTTCCAAAAAATGTAAAATAGCGTTTACGGCGTTTTAGCGTTGGACAGCAGTATTAGCGCCTAACATTACACTAAATGCGCCGTGATATATAGGGAAAAAGTCATTTTGCCTCTAAAAAATCTTATTGCCCCTAAAAATCGAGCTTGATGCGGCATATCGACGGTGAAACTACCAAACCACGTATCTCGGTTTGCGACGTCGCAGATTTCCTGTCATACTTTTATTTTTTAAATGAAAAACTACTTAACGTCCAGTCTTGAAAATTTCTGTGATTTTTCCTCTTTGTGCGGAGAAAATTCTGTGAAAATTTCAAAGAATGATATTGAGTTGGTCTACTTCGAAAAAATAAAATGTGAGCGTAGATTTTTAAACACCGCAAACGAGATACGTGGTTTGGTAGTTTCACCGTCGACATGATCCTGAAACTCAAGGTGAGTTTCGAACACTGATTGAAATCGTCAAAATGTTGTCATTTCGCAGGACGCATAGAGGTGAGGCGAGGGGACCGGGGGAGGCTGTCTCTGAATCGCCTTCTTTCAAGGTCTGAGAGAGCGTTGGTCTTGAAACAGAGGAGGGTGGTCTACGGCCACGACGAGGCATCGACGCGCATATTCAAATGAATGAGAGCCCGGGAATGAGGAGAGGAATCGAGGCAGCGTTTGTCCTCGGTCGTTTCACCGCACCGAGAAGAAAAATGCGAGCGATTTATTTGATTTGATATGTAAAGCCTCCGCATGAGCGTTTGAGCATGTTTCGCGGCTTAAACTTGTAAGCTCGGAAAATGTTTATAAAACTCTCCCATTCTCAGAGCCCCGGCTCCTTGAACACCTAATCTCTGATTTCTCTTTTCTTTTTAGCGGCGCCGTTCCTACTGAACCTTGGCCAGGAATTCTCATCGTGCCGGAAATCAGGGAGAAGTTTGACGGAATCAGACATTATTCAGTCTCCAGAAACTTCGTGAAAATTTTCCGCAGGAAAAAAATTTCTCTTCAGAAATTTTATGAAAATTTTCTCCTAAAAAAATACGAATTTTTTCAGAAGTTTCATGTGTGTTTTCTCCAAGAATGCCATACAAATTTTCCCATGAAAAGCTTTATTCACGCCAAAAAATTTTCATGAGGGGTCTAGCAATGTGCCCATCTGTACACTAATCATTTACCATTTCGACGGCGTAAGTCTGCAATCACATATCTCGTTTGCGGTGTCTGAAAATCTCCGCTTATATGTTATTTTTTTAAAGGAGAACAAATTGACATCGTTCCTTGAAGTTTTTGCAGAGTTTTCTTCGCACAGAGAAGAAAAATCTCGGCAGTTTTAAAGAATTGCCGTTAAGAGTAGTTTTCCATTTAAAAATAAAAATTGACAGGAAGTCTGCGACGTCGCAAACCGAGATATGTGATTACCGACTTACACCGTCAATTTTTCAGTCTCCAGAAACTCCGTGAAAATTTTCCGCAGAAATTCATATACATTTCTCTTCAGAAATTGTATGAAAATTTTCTCATAAATAATATAATACAAATATTTTCCAGAAGTTTCACGAGTTTTTTCTCTCCAAAAATGTCATAAAAATTTTCCTATGAAAATTTTTATCCATTCCAAAAATTTTCATGAGGGGTCTATCAAAATGCCCACCCGGACACTAATCAGTCACCATTTAGCGAATTTTATGCTCAAGTAGACGTTCACCAATCATCGTTGATAGGCGAATAGTAGCGTTGACCTCTGAACGTAATGCCGGAATCACAGGCTGAATGTGGAAGCAGAATGTGGCTTGAATGTGGAAGTCATCGGATCGATGCCTGAATTTTGCGTGTGTCGCGTCAAATTCAGCTAACGAGGCTTAGTGGCCATCGGATAATGTCGGATTTGTCTGAGCTATTCGAATAGATTTGATACAAATTTGGATGAAAATAATTCGAATTTGCGAAATTTTAGCCGTTGAGCGATGACTGTTGCCTCCCATATTCAGCGTGCGATTCCGGCATTAGTTCGCATGACCCGATTACATTTCTCGTTAGATTGACAGTGCGGGGTCTCAAAAATATATTGTCTTTAGTCTTTGCCGAGGAACGATCTGGTTCGCTGGAGGAGTTACTTTCCAACCGTACAGACTAAGGTTAATGTTGCACAAAAAAAGGAGAGATTAAGTATCTAAGCTACGGAGGAGTTCCTGGGCAAAATGAGGACTCGAGATCTGGACTGGCTGCCCGTTACCGGGTCGCTATCGGCCCGTTGCAGACACCTCACTCCATTTGGATGGAATTAAAAGTGAGATGATATCTCTGCGTTTTCACATGAGCCTTGAGATTGAGGGAATGTATGCGCAACGGGGTTCTTGTAAAAATGTAGATAGGTTCTTATTGCTCAATTCCGTCCATTTATTAGAGTTACCGCGGTGTTACACTTGAAATTCGCCTCCAACTACTCCTCACGATAAGGTTGCCAAATCAAACGCAACTAAGTTAGCATGTCCCTGGTGAAACTACGAAACTACATGGTAATAACAGCTGCTGAAAATGAATAAATAAATGAATAAATACAAATCGAATTCCGTAAAATTTTAAAGAGACAGCTCTCAAAAAGAGTGCTGAAATGTATGTTTTGGGAAACTCTTTTCGGGTACCTTTTTAATTAAAATTTACGAAAGGTAAAGTGTGTTAAAAAGTGGTGATATTTTTTCAAGGAGCTTTACTATATTATTTTGATACTTAAAATGTTTGAAAAAAATTTTGAAATTGTTAATGTTAACCCTGGTAAAAATTGACGATAAGAGCTGCGTTTCAAAATACCATAGGAATTCTTATAGCCGGCTGAAGAAGGCTACAGAAAATCATATAGCTGGCTGTAGAATGCGGAGAAAATCTTACGGCGGGGCTATACGAAGCGATAAAAAATTATGCAGCCGGGCTATAGTTCCTATAGTCGGGCTTTACACTTTATCGCCTGGCTGTTGCTTTTTCGCCATCGATTATAAAAGGATATAAGAAATTGTGTAGAAATTCGTGTGCTTTGGAAATCATTAAGTTTGATACGGAACCACCTTAATATTTACAAAACACACGTTATATTTTCCTTTAATACATATTTTTTCATCAATTAAAACGAGATTAATCCATACAGGTTGTGCAAACATTTCAAAATCATGAGTTGAGTAACGCTGACTCCGCCAGATTAAATATTAGAGCCTAACACAAAGCGGAGCGGCGACGCACTGACGCCTACAAACCTAACAGGGATACTTCACGCATTGCGCAACGCGTGAAGTATCCCTGTTAGGTTTGTAGGCGCCAATGCGCGTTTCGCGCTGGCTCCCCGCCTGCCGCACCGCAGCGTGCCACGGCGTTTGAAGCAACTATTTCACACCAGAGGTATTGAACAGTATTATACGAAACTGAAGGCGCTCTAATATATTAGGAATGGCAGGCATCCCTCAGAAGTACGGAGCTTAGATACTACGGCCCAAAAAGAGAGCATTGGTTCAAAAACTCACTAAGTCCTAGCATCCGTAATTAGCGTACACTTTATTGCCTGGCTGTGAGTTGCTTAATCGCCATCGGCTATAAAAGGCTATAAGAAATTGTGTAGCCGGCTATGGAAGCTATTGGAAATCTTACAGCCGGCCGTAGGTCTATGGTATTTTGGAACACAGATTCTACTGTCAATTTTTACCAGAGAAGTAATCATTTTTTTGATACTTTCTTACGTGAATTTTATCAGATATAAATTTTACTTTAAAAAATAGCCAAAAAGAGATTCCCAAAAATCCCGACCCCGTTATTGTCCGGTGAATCGTTCATTTTTTTCTGTTCTATTACTATATTTTCTGTAAATTTGACAACATACTCTCTTTAAAAAAGGTAGAGTAGAGACGGGAGCGGAAATCTTGAAACATTGCAATCGTGCTCGCGGAATTTGACCGTTTATAAGGACAGAGGACAAAAAACGAGAGTGCAATGTTGCCAAAATTGAATTTCGTAGACCACTGCGAGTTACCCAAATGTAAGTTCGGCGGCACTTTTGCAAATATTGCTCTTAAAAATTATGATGTTCACTTTTTTCTTCTTTTTTTAAAAAAAAAGAAAGATAAAGAAACACCCTCGCAAACAAGAGTTTTCTTGTCATAAGTTAAGTTTTTTATACAATCAGGATGGTGGGATTGGGACATAACGTACATTTCGATTTGCAAATTTCAAATCAAACCGAGGTATAAAAAAAAAAAACTCGGTTGCACGAACCAAGGTAGGATATGATTCCTAGAGTGGGGCGTAAATTTTCAGTCCATTTTATTTTACTCGAGGATGACGACAATTGTTATTAATTAGAACTTTGGGCAATTTTTCTTTCGAAAAAAAGATCAGTCATGTGAATTGTGAGTATGTTACTTGGTTTAGCCGAACTTTCAGTTTTAGTAAGCTTATCCTTGGTTCCTGCAACCGAGCTTTTTTATACCTCGGTTTGGTTTAAAATTTCGGTTGCATGAACCGAGAACACGATCAAACAAACCGAATGATGTAGTTGATATTGAACACCTTACTGACGGTTCCGATAAGACCAACATTTTATTCTCAATGCACACTAAAATTTTGGCTCCATTAAGTCCATAATGTCTGAGGGATGCTCGCTCAACTTTGATTTTTTCAATGTGAAAACAAATGTGTGTGCGCTCCTCTTAGTTTTTAATTGTTGATTTATTTATCCATTATTTTTTTCATTCATTTATAATGGGAGGTGAAAAAAAATTACGTAACAAAAGTATTAACAAGCTCAAAAGTTTATAAAAGCGGTAGGTACAAGAGACAACAAGTAAAGAGTTACAGCAGAATTTTCTGTTTATTTCTACTCTCCCCTTCCCTCATTTTTCTGTTTTACTGCAATTTGCACCTCATATAGAGGCGTGACCCGAGAAAAATAGGGTTTCTGTATTATTTTTCCTGAGCATCACTAATTTTCAGCTTAGGTAACTCTCCCTCTATGAGGGCTCAGTTTTCATCAAGGGTTTTTCATCAAGGGTAAATTTGAACTTGTGGTAAAGAATCGACAAGAATCGATTCGTTGAGAACACCCTGTGTATCGATCCCATTTCCATAGGTTTAAATAGCAGATCAATTGCACAACATATATCGCAAAGCGCGCCACGTCACTGGTCAAGGTCGAATCGAGAAAAGAATTTTGAAGCTTTACGTCTCCACACTGAAAAAAAAATTCTCGGCGTTTTTACCAAGGTCCGTTGGTACCTTTACTATCTCAATTTTTTTACCCATTATTGGTAATTTAATCAAGACAGACTGGTAAGCTTACCTAAAAACCGGTATTTTTACTGATTTTCAGGTAAGAATACCACTTTTATTGGTAATCAATTCCCGGTAACTAGGCCATTTTATCTCAGTAATTCTACCACAGTTCATAAGAAATATTGGCGTTGTTACCAAGGTCCAGTAAAATTACCGAGAAAGTTCAATAATTTTACCGAGGTTTCTCGGAAAATTACCAATTCCATAAATGGTAATTTTACCAAGAAAAAACTGGGATCAAATAGAACCCTGAATTCTTGGTAATTTTACCTTTTTCTTAGTAAATACACCGAGATCTTTCTTTCAGTGCACGTGGCTGATGATATGGATAAAATGCAACACCAATTTTCACATTCATCATTTACTTCCTTAACTTTGTACTTTAGACTGAAAAAAATGCTCGACAAACAAAGCATGAAATTACTCCTGCCTTCATTTTGCAAGAAGAAACTACTATTTCTGGTTCATTCGGAAAACCACCTACATGTATAGGGAAACTATTGACCTATATGTTATTTCTAAAATGAGTCCTAGTAATTCCTAAGTGCCAGATGTAGTCCAGTTCATTCTTACATAAAATTACATACATATGAATTGGTTCCTTCCTGTTAAATTCAGTCGATTTGAGCAACTTTGACACTCTCACGTTGAGGAGGAACATTGATACTAGATAGTGGTGAAACATCAACACTCTCCCTCATTTAAACCCATGTAAAAATCCTCATTTTATCGCAAAACCTGCCAATCTTAAGGGAAAAGTATTTTGATGGGCGAATGTAGATTAAACCTAGAATATCCTCGTGTTCGCCTGCAATAAATAATACAAATAAGAAGCTTGTTAGGAATTTACATTGAGCTTTTCAAGGTTAATACCTTTCCTTTTTCAAATTTTTGCAATTGATTTTTGATGAGTCTAATAATTTTCTATAATTTAATTTTTTCCTGAATTTTTTTAAAAAAAAATTGAGGAAGCACTAAATTACTTTTGGTACTTATTTCTTTTTAATTCTGAGATTAACATTAACAATATAAGAATTAACAAAATAACATAACCCTCTTTTCCTCCATGTGCATAGATCACTGGCATTACAGATTACGATCGCCCGGTATACTCTTAGAAAATTTAATTTTATATAATTGAAACGGACAGAATAAGTTTCAGCGAGGAAACATAATATTGCTTTAGGCGTCAAATACTTGAGTAGATTTTTTAGTTTACATTCACAAGCACACTAAATTATCCAACTCTACGGAACATTGACCATCAGAAGGAGCAAGGAACAGTTTTCCATTCCCACAAATGCATAATTGGTAAACTTCAGACACTTTGCCTAAATTTTCTCTTCGGCGTGGAGTTCCAAATGGTTCCGGACTGGCTGTTGGAAGCTCTGGCATTAATATTTTACTGGCATCAAGGCGTATCTGAAACAGAGAAAATAGCGGAAAAATTAACGACAACTTAGTGTGGCCCTCAACGGGTACTTGATGGATCATTTTCAGGTTGTTCGTCAAAAATTGTTCTCCTGAGAGTTGGTGAGTGATGTCCTTAAACAAACAAGGAACCATTTGTAGACGCACCGTTTTGAAGAATCATGTCATTGATTAACGTCTACTTTTCTACCCAGAAATGGGTTGCGCAACTTTTACATAACTGTGTAAAAAAAAAGAGGAACTTGTTGAATATCTTATCAGACGTCTCGCAGGGATTATTTTTTAATTTTTTTATTTTATTTTTGTTTTCGTTATTTTTTCATTTTCGTTTTTGATTGTTGTCTTTGTTTAATCATAAAGCGCTTTTATTTATCTCCTGATTTTTGAGGAATATGTAAATACCGAAAATAAACATTTTATTAGCTACGCACCCTTTGGCGACCGGAATATCATTTTTTTCCTGTTTCCTGGGGGCGAATTTCCACTTTAGCGGTAACAGGTACCTTGGTCCCGGTATCAATTTACCGGAGCATTTTTACCAGGAGCGAAAGAATTGTTATCGCAGAGGTAACAATGAGCCCACGAATGAAAAAGTAGGTGGGACTACGAATCTACTATGAGTATCGTAAAATAGACGATTCTTTATCTACGGATTTCTTATCAGGAAATTGTCCAATTTGCAACGTAACGGTGCAAAGAATCTGTTAATAAGAAGTTCAATTGTGAACACTGAACACCCTGAAAATCGATCTTTTTCCGTAGATTTACATGGTAGATCAATCGATCATCACAATTAATTAGTGATATTAACCCTTCCCAAACTGGATCAAATTAACCAGAGACTTGCTGAAAACACGCGGGTTGTATATAGTCGGTGCATACGAGCATAAATATAGATCTATAAACACATCCTAAAAGAGAATCAGACATAAAATTGGGAAAAAGAGAGAGAAAAAAAAAATCAAATTTTAACTCAGTAAGAGAGACGTATTTCGGCCTAGTTTTTAAATTTTCTTCCGAATCTGAGCGACACTTCATTGGCAGCACCGAACGGAGCTACGAATTAACGCCTCGCGCCATCGCGCCTTCAATTTTGCAGATGCAACACAGACATCCATCAAGCACGAATAGTTGTATCTCTTCGCCGTCATCATCGCGCGGCACGGTGTCTTTTCTGATAAAAGTTATGGTCAAGTTTAATTAATGCATGCTGCAATGTGTCCAAATCAATGATCATTTTGAAAAAATAATGTCTAGAGTTCTCTTAAGCGCTTTATGAGGTGACGTCTAAAAAATGGTATTTTGGATAAAAGCTGTGTCGGGTCAGGGTTTGTTTTACGCCTATCCCTACAGGAATCCCGAGCTGGGTCGAATTGACCCCTTTGGGGGGATTACATATGGCAGATGAGGGAAGAGAAAGAAAGCGCCAGTATGTCGCCAAAAAGGTAGAAAAAGTATTTCTTTACCTTCGGAGGCATAGAAATAACATGAATTTAACTTCAAAAATTATCAAAATTAGTGTATTTATATACGGGTTGATTTCACCCAACATGAAATTTTGCGTATTAAAAAAGTCTTGGGGGTCTGAGCTGCCGTGTCAAGGAAAAACGACGTATCAAACCTCAGGCATTGCCAAATTTCCTTTGATAAAACACGAATTTCCTGGCACACTTATGAATATTTTTCTTCTAATTTCTCAGATAATTTTGTTTGCAATTTCACTTAAAGTTCCTGAGCTATCGAGGAAAATATTCATGACTTTCCTCAAAAATGATCATTTTACCTAAGGAAACTTTGCAACTCTCGAAAGTTCGGTGTTTTTCCTTAGCACGGCAGTAATGGCTATTGCCTTTAGTTATAGATACTCACCGCTCCCGTCACGGACTGCAATTTGAGATCTGAGAGACTAGAAGCACTTATATCGCCTGCCCTGGATTCGATTGCAACTCCTAAAGGTCCCAATACTTCCAGATACCTTGTCGGCGACTCCAACCTGCGGGTATTTCAATATTAAAATTTTAGTGTGAGTGTCATGTTACTGAGAAATCATTGCCAAATAATGAAGGCGGGAGCATTCCGAAATTCCTTTATTTTTCTATGCGCAGAAGTCACTGAGGCACTTGAGCACCGAAGCACTTGAAGGTTCGGTATATAAGCGTGATGCATCATTTGAAAATATATGGTAAACATTTAAGAAAAATTCACCTCCTCCAACCTTTCGCAAACATTTCAGCCAGGAACGGCGAGACATTCTGAATGAAGTTCACGATAAATCAAAGTACCGCTACACCTTCGATTTGTGAACAGATGAAAGTTTTTTTTTTTGTTAGTTTAACCCTCTATGCCATGAATTAATTTCGGATCTCAGATTCTAGGGGACACTAATCTATTTTGTAGCTTGCATAAAAAAAAATTGAGTACCTAATTTTTTTTCAAAATTTTAAAATTAAGGGAAACAATTTTGCAAAAAAAACTAATGAAATTTTGCAAAATCACGACACAGGGGAAAGATTCCATTTTTAAAAACTCCGAAAATACGTTGTTACGAATTCGTATTATATCTAAAGGGATTTATCGATCAATGGGGCCATTCGATAGAGATCCAACAATCAACCCGCAATGAGAGTCTTATTAAAATTGCCAAGATTTTATTATTACGACATNTTTTCAATTCATTCTGCAACATTTCATTCCCACGTGGTAATAATGATTTATAATGCCTATAATCCAGTATAATGCATCATAATAGAAATGCCGCATTATAATGTCGTATAATACATCGCAACGATTCATGTCCTACTGATTATTGATTATTGTGAGATGAATTCTGTTTTCTCTGATTGTATGTTTCATACGTGCGAAGCACGTACGGGTCGCTAGTATCAGTATAATATTTACCTGAGTTCATTCCTAGAATCTGCCCTCACAAGGGGTGTTTGAATGCTGCCGTCAAATACAGCACCACCAGTTCCTGAAAAAAACAGGAAATGACAATTGGAGGCACTTAAATCAAAAGCGACCATATATATTCTGCATGAGCCCTGAAATCAATAAGAATACTTACATGACAGGGCTCATGTCACAATAAATATTGTTACTTTTGATTTAAATGCGTCTAATTAATAGAATAAGATTGGCGCGAGGTAAATCCTGAGATATGTTGTGCCAGCGTGTGTTAGTTATAGTAACATTGCAAATTTCCTGTAATTTTCTATTCTTTTTTTAAGGGGATGGTTTTTTATAGCGAGAAATTTCGTTTCATTTTAACTTGCTATTCTGAGAATCTTCTCAAAAAGGTCATGAAAAAATGTCCGATTACTGAGGAAGATTAAATACCAGAGGAAATTCTGAAACCAATAGGTACAATGAAAATGCGTATTTTTCTATATCCACCATAGGTATGAGAGCCATCTGAGATTCTCAACAAATGAAAATTACATCATAAGACATTCTAATCTTTATCTTATCCATGCATAGAAAAATAATTTAAGTGCGAAATCTCTTGAACGCATACCTAATTGAAACATATATTTTGGTAATTTTGGTTGATGATTTTAAATATCGACGGCGAAGCTCCCACACTGCGTAACTACCTACCTATCTCGGTTTTCGACTTTGTAGACCTCCTGTTATACTTAATTTTTTTAAATGAAAAACTACTCAAAGCCAATTCTCAACAACTTCTGCGATATTTCCTCTTATTGCGTGGTAAATTCTGAAAGAACCTTCAGGGAATGACGCCGATTTGTTCTCCTTTAAAATAATAAAATAAAAGTGGAGATTTTTAAACTCCCCAAACAAAATAGGTTTGGGAGTTTCGGCGTCGAAATGTATATGACGGCTAAAATCTCACTAAGCCGGCCCATTTAAATCATAAGAGGAAAAACCCAAAATCGGGGACCACTTACACTTTCTAGACATCCTATACTTGTTATTCGTGTGAGCAAAGACTGTTAAATTGATTTTTATTTCAAAAATAAAATGACATTTGAAGAGGGAGAAAGTTGAGCTTGTAGCATCAATCGGCTACACGGACGAAATTTGTGTCAAACCCTGAAATGAATCTCATTTCCGCCTCTTCATGTCAAAACTTACTTCACCTACTTCAATACCATTTATAGCGTTATCTTCGACATATATTTTTGCTGATTTAAAAGAGAGAAGCGAAATGGCTCAGTAATGAATTTTACTGCTAAAGACTTAAAGGAATTTTTCAGTGAAAAATGTATATAAATGGAGCGTTTCCAAAGCTTTTAAACAATTGAATGGGAGAAGAATACTATTGTTGTTGCAAATCATTGCAAGTTAGACTCTGCATGGATTCATGGAATAATATATGGTAAACCATTTTTACTAAGACTTTTAGGCCGTAAGATGCCCTGTCGGTTACGTAATCGACTGGACATTTTTTCTCTTTCGCGGTTACCCGTAACCGATGTCCCACTTACTTTAAGGTCTATAAAAGTCTCAGCGATTACTCATACTTTCTGCCAAGTGTTTGCATGAGTATCATGCAAGTTTAAAAAGAAAACGATTTCTCATGGCTATTGTGTCCTTTTTCGAGTAGCTTGTCTCATACGCTTGAAATTAGGCCTGGTCTTCACGGAACGTTCCATGGGATTTGTCCCAAGTTCGAATCGCAGGAATGAAACTTCTGGGTTTCCGCCCCGTTAAAAAAAAAAAACGACATTTCTGATGTACAACAGAGTTTTGATGTAGCAAATGTTGTAGTGGAGTAGTGAAGTTGTATTGTGGAGGCTCCAGTTGTAATATGGACCGCGTTAAGCAGAAAGGAACCAAGCCACATGAGCTATTGCCAAAAATTGGGAAATTTAATTTTTTACGTGAAAACGGCTCGCGAATTTTTCTGCAAATTTCAGTGAATTTTCAGCATAGTCCGAAGCAAGTTCCTCAAAATTTTCACAAGATCCCGCAAAAACGTTCTCTTTTTAAAAATTAAATCGCCCCATTAAATTTGGCAATTGCTGATGTGGTTTGGTTCCTTTCTGCTAAACGCGGTCCATATATTTGTCAATTACCTTGGAAATCAGTGTTGTCCACAAGGACTCTGTTTGACACTGTGATTAACATTGACTACCTATCTCAATATTTTTTCCAACTTCGCAAGTGAGATGTTTCCCTGAGACTAATCCAACGTACTGTCCCATGGAGACACAAGGCCTTACTTGAGAATGAAATTAGCAAAACTGCTATAATCCCGTTATCTCGAAATCACCCCCAACCCAACAGGTCATACAGGAATATAAGGAACACAAGTCAGAACTTTACCGTACTATTTTTTTCTTTTTTCGTCCTTTAATATATCTACGTGTGCACCATCAGTTTGTATCCGACACTAATGTCACTTACCAGTTACTTTCAGAACCTCAGCGCCAACGGTTAGTTCATCTTTATTGACTGAAAACAAAGTCTCCCCGCGCGGATTACTGACCGTGAAGGATGGCGCTTTGCACTCCATTTTATCTTTTTCTGAAATTCAAAAATTAAAAAATCAAAATCAGAATATTTATTTCACTCTCGATGAAAAGCACATGAACTTGCTTCAAATCACCGTAAGTCATTAATTGACGCGCGTAAAATTTTCAGCCTCATCTCCTGTTGAGGTTAATTTTTTTTTTTTTGCTGTGTTTTTTGTGTAAAATGATACATTATATGCGCTGATAAAAAGGAATCTTAAATTTGCCGCCAATAAGTGCTTTTTCTTGAATCAAGAATTTTGCTGCTCAATAGATACAACTTTTTTGCTTAACCCGAGCATTTTTCCCTTATATCAAGGAAAATTCAGCTTAAATCAAGATATAAAAAATTTTTTAGCGGCAAATCCAAGAATCATCATGCTTGAGCAAAGCAAAGTTTTTTTTTCAGTGTGGGTAACTTAAAATAAGGTGACCTCTTAAAAATTCACTTGACCTAAATTTCTTCAAAAAACGCTTAAGAGGAGACACGTGTAATCATGAACATGGCGAATATTTTTTATGAAGGCTTCATTTTGGGTGCTATTGTAATTACATTGCGCGCTTAACAGCGAAACAAAATATTTCCGAATTCAGGAACATCATGCATGGGCATGTTTAGTCGGAGGTATTAATTCAGACACTTTCCTTATCAATATTCAACGCAGTTCTTGGCAAGTTAAATTAAATATTCACGGCTCAAAATTAATAACATGGAGCCATCGCGTGGGGAAGCCTTTAATCGCAAGGAACACCGCCCGACTCCAAGTTTTTCCGGAGCGCGTTTGTCTCACGTAGACAATACATATAATCCCGCGACGCTCGAGTCCTCAATACAAATTTAATATCAGTTCAGTTGAAAATTCCGGAAATAAATTTTATTTTTTGATGGAGATGTAATCCTTTTGTTTTCTTAAGGAAAGGAGCCCGGGAATCTTGTTTATCTTTTACGGATGTCCTTGTATTTCCCGATGAGGAAATCAAATACGAAAATTTGATCGTATTTTCGCGAAGGGAAGGAAGAGGTGAATGGAGCCGTGAGATTACAGACGTGAAGGTTAAAATTAAGCGTCCCTTATGACGTTTTTAAGCCAGTAAAAACCTCGACTAAATGTATCCTAAAATTTGAAGGAAAAAAACTAGTTTTATAAGAGATTTTCACCAGCCAATAGCCGAAAAGTCATGAAAATTGGCCCAGGAGGACTCTATAGACATAGCTATGATAAAGAAATGAACAATTAGGAAGTAGTGTCAGAAAACATTCAGATCCTATCCAGCCAGACATTGTCAGTTCCCAATGGTTGGTGAGTTGGTGACCATATTACTTATTACATCCTCGTGGATTTAAAAATCATATTCTTTGTCACACCATGTGTTTGTAGTAATTTGAATGTTTGTAAAATTGAATGTTTCGTGCCCTATCTACATGATGTCATTGGCTGACGTGAGAATTGAACCCGAGAACTAACTGAATTTGATAGCGAAACGGTTATATGAACTTTTTCGGCACAAGACGCGACGGCCGGCGCGGCGCATTGCTGCTTTGCGCACAGAAAAAAGTCAGTGCCCCTTCAATGTTCCATGTAAGCAATATGCACCTCTATGGAGCCTTAATAGTTGCATCTATATTATATAGCAGTTAATTGAAGGGACTTAAAACGTTGCGGCGAGTCTTATATCATTACTTTGAGCACACATAAGAGAAAAAAATTGTACGCCTTCAATTTTTTACGTATGCAACTTGGGAATTTACGCAGCATGAATAGTTGTATCCTAAAGTTGCTTTTGCCAATGCGAAAATGCGCGGTGGACTCCTAAATTTAATCGTCGGTATTTTTATTTCCGTCCAGCATGCCTTGAAACGGAGGAGATATGCTTTTTCCTTAGCAACCAAAGACCTCGGTGCAGGAGTTAATAAGTCGAGTTATGAAATTAGAGGAACACGCAATTTATCACGATATAGCTTCGACAAGCTTTCGATCATTGCACTCTTCATCACTCTTCACTTATAACATTGAAGGACAACCGACCATCAGCACTGCATTCTGACATTTTTAAATGATAGTCGTCGTTTCTTTAGTAAGTGAAACCTGGAACCCACTATGATCATTGTGAGAGCAACAATAGTATGAATAAAAATTCTCGGATGAATGATAGTTTGCAGATTACTTACGTAAAAATAAACTATTAGTAACAACACCATTTTCATTTCTAATATTCACAGTAAAATTGTGGAAAGACTCTAAAGTTAAAGGCCTCCCCTCCCTGGATCGGATGAGAGACGCAAATAGACTTCCCATGACCATACTTCTTCCTTCAAGTTGGATTCCACCTTTGACAATTTTCAAATTGCCCATGCCGTCCTGAAACATAAAACACTTTCCGTTAAAATTTTGTTACAATGATAAAATATATGTATTAGAGCTCGTACTGAAAATTGCAAGTCTATCTCTGAATTTCTGAACAAGTTTTGTTGACAGTGTCAGGTTTTGTCTTCGCAGGATTTTCTTGCAAGATTAGCCTTGCTGAAGACGACCATTTTGATAACATGTTGAGATCATAGTGTTGCTGGTATGGTCCGATACGAACCATACTATAATGGTACCATGTCGGTGTCATAGTGGTACTTACCGCAACTTGGTCCAGACCAACAGCAAAGAGTTGCTGGAGCAAGTTGCGCAAACGAATTTTATATAAGTATACCGAGGAAGTTATGTGAAATAACAGATAAGAAAGATGGCGGAAAGGAAAAAGACATTCAAGAATAGTGATGGCAATACATATGGACATTCAAGAATAGAGACAACTCGTGATACATGCACCTCTATGACTTTTTTGGGCGGAGGTGGGCAGAATGCAGATTTTACAGTAAAATCCGGCATTTCACCATAATATCAGACCCTAGGCCTTTGGGAAAATCGGAAATATGACCGTAAGGCAAAAAGTCGGATCGCAGCAGTTTGAATTATTATAAAATACACTCGAAAAAATAGATACTTATTCTAATTTTTGTTTTTTCGAAATTATTTATGGTTCACTCATATTGTGATCACGTAACCAGAAATCCTAATATTAACAAAGTTAAAGTATTTAAAAAAGGAATGTCTACAATTTTTATTGAAATAATTTTATGTAGTGGTCAAACTGAACTTATTCAGGGTCGGGTGTTTTTTAGTTTTTTGGACCGTTTCAGTTAGGTCTGTTGCTTATTGGAGCTATTTTCCGGTAAATCAAAATTTATTATTGCAGCTTTCTCACATTCTTTTTGAGCTAATAAACATTATTTTTCAAAGTTTCCAAAAAATATTTGTAGAAGGACGAAGAAAAAAAAGTAAAAATCTTAAAAAATAACTGCTAAATTCAAACATTTGGTCGCCTCTTTCATCGTGTTTTGTGGTTTAAGTATCCCGTGACGTGGCAGGAACTGCCAAAGTAATCGCTTTCCTCGCGATTGCAGATCCGATATTTCTCAGTTGTCTAACGGCTGCATTACAGCAATTATTCGCTCTTCCGGATGTCTTTTCAACTCTTACCATACCGGAATAGCGAAGAGTTGGCGCCAAAAAGTTGTTGATTAACTGAGCGGGCGCGATAAATTCCAACTATATTGAAAATAGCTCTCCGGAGAGCAGTTAAACATTACTTTATTCAAAGAGGGTACATGGCATATTATGCTCTTTGGGTGAGGTTGCCGCGTCAGCGCGAGTACCCCATCGGAGCGAGGGGGAATCGGGGGAGTTTCGTGCACGACGTGGCAACCGTGCGTTTCGTAAATCGGAGAACACTCAAAATTTGAATAATGCTCTCGCGGCCCGGCCACCGTTCGACTTTTCACTTTTGCGTGCTCCGATTCAAAAGTTGATTTGGACGTATTTCCGCCAAACGGAACTATGTGCATCAAGACATGAGCCCTGAGACCCATAAGAATATAAGTATAACAGGGTTCACGTCATAATGCACATAGTTCCGTTTGGTAGAAATACGTCCATTTCAGGCTCGGGCAAACGGAGGAGTCGAGCTAACCTATCATCGAATAAATTACTCACCGACATTATCATTTCTCACCGACCTCTCACCTCTTGCCATCACTGCCCCCCCCCCCCCCAGTTCCTTCCCGACTGCCCGCTTCCCAACGGAAGGTGCGAAAGGTCTTTCCTTCGAAAAAGAGTAAACTGTAAACTTAAGAAATGGTGATTATCTTGTAAACTTTCTCCAAAGGAAGTTAAGGTGGTCAGTACTTCAGATTCCTTATTCGATAGTCGATCAATTCTAGATTTTAGGACATTTCTCAGGAGTTCCCGGGCAACACATCGTGCTGTCCTACCTTTGTCAGGTATTTGTACACAAAATTTGACCAAGGAACACTCAAGTTAAACCTCGTTAGGCAGAAAGGAACCAAGCCACGTCAGCTATTACCAAATTCGATTGGGTATTTTAATTTTTTACATGCAAACGGTTGTGCGGATTTTTGTGCAAGTTTCGGTGAATTTTCTGCGTAGCACTGAGAAAATTCCTTCAAATTTTGAAAGGTATCCTTAAAAACGTACTCATGTAAAAAATTAAATTGTCCAGTAAAATTTGGCAATGGTTGATGTGGCTTGGTTCCTTTCTGTTCTACGCGATTCAAATACAGATATTATTAATCGATCAAATCGAATGTCGAATCGTTCTTCAAACAGAATTTCACCCTCTTAGTTCTTGTGCTAGATCCACCTTAAAAAATTCGGATTGTGAGGAAGTAGGTATAGGTCAATATCTTTAAATCACTTGATTATCAAGATCATGTCTATGATTTATGATTCTGATTATAAAAGGAATATTGATTGAAAATGAAGTCAAAAGTACGGCCGATGCCTACATGTGCGAGTTGCATGCTTCAGGGATCATTATATTAATAATACTCAGAAAAGTATCATATCTGTGGGCTGATTTACTTCACTTGAAAACCTACTTGTACTATATGCAGCACAATTGGTAATTACATAAAAATGTAAAATACTTTGGTAGTGAAGTCTTAAAAATTTGAATTCGCAAAAGTATTGGGTGAGAAAATCGGGCTTTCGTTAAATTAAGCACGAAGGCATCAAAATCACTAATTGCAATGATGTAACAATACATGGACTGTTGCCCCTGGTTCGCATTTTGCAACTGACACGCGACATGAATTCGACTCGTCTTAATTCCCCAGTTGCGATTCTCGCAAGTTCGCAACACTAGTCGTCCATTCAAATACATAAAAAAAAATCGATATTTATCGTGACAGGCAGTCTCGCTTAGAATCGATTATTTATAATGGATTTAAATGGAGGATGAACTACGTTACCAACTTGCGAGCATAGGTGATGGTCTTCCTTTCACGCTCATTACTTTTCACATGCTTATTGCTCAATGCTCGCATTTGGACGCTTTTATGCTAAAAGGAACTATGCAAAAATGAATCAAATCAAAAAGAACTATGTGAATAGGGTTTGCGTGCTACATGGTTCATTTTGAGTTTATGGATTTTCACATAGTTCCTTTCAGCGTAAATTCGTCCATTCGACTCACTCCAGCGTCCTTTCCACTTGCCTTCAAGGTGTCTTTCACTGGCCAGAAATCTGAGTATAAAATTCGCGGTGATGCTCTTCTCATTCATCAGTTCTATCTGTGCTTCGAAATAGTCTCCACCAAATCTAATCCAAATTTAATCCATCAAAATGGTTTTCAAGGTAAGCTTGCAATTTGGTAATTCACGGCGTGCGGTGGCAGTTCCTAACTTTGAAAATACAATAGTACATTATATGGATAATTTTTTATGGAGTATTCATTATTAGACGGATTATTTTGAAAGGGACATCTAAGAGACTATACTATCTACTTATCAGAACAATACTACCTATCAGCTATCATTCAGGAAAAATAACGCTATTCTTAGTAATTCTGCGGTAGGTCTGCATGTGCCTGCCTTTAAATTTATCAAGCTCATAGAAAATCGCACTGTGCAGAAAATTCACTGACATTTGCACAGATATGCGTACATCACGTACACCGTTTTCATGTAAAAAATTAAATTGCCCACTCAAATTATGGACAATAGCTGACGTAGCTTGGTCCTTTTTGCTTAACGCGGTCCACTTAGCATTCTGCCATGCTACGGAAGAACACCGCACGAGCGTACATACGTTGCCAAATTTTCTTTGATGAAATACACATTTTCAGGTCAATCTGCGAACATCTTCCTCCCAATTTTTCGGAGAATATTACTAATAGCTCTAAATTAATAGCTCTAAATTAATAGCTCTAAATTTTCCGAGAATTTGAAGAGAAAATATTCATAACCCTCCTTAAAAATAAAGTTTTTGCCGGAGGAAATTTGACAACTCTCGAATTTTCATACGGCGCACAGTGGATCGAGTCAATAGGAGAGGTCGGACAACATTTGGAAACTTTAAACCCTTATTACTCCGTTTATAAAAAAGTTTGAGGTCCTAAAAATGGCTCCGTTGGTTTTCTCGTAAAATTTTTTTCGGAAAGTATCCCTTGAAATTTAAAATGTGACGAAATAAACATCAAAATTTGCAGTTTTAGTCAAAAATTTCATGTCTGACCTCTCTAATTAACTCGATTCACTATGCGGCGTCCTACCTTAGACGGCAGAATACGGGTCTTACTCTTCTTAACTTTGTTACAGCTTTGCATCCTGGCTGCCCTCGCGACCGTAGCTAGCTGCGGCTACGCTAGCTCCTCAGCTTACGTGACGTCCTCTCCATCGCACGGCCCCGCAGCGTTGTCTTACGGAAGTTACGGCCACGAGTCTTACCCCAACACGCACCCCGCCTACAAGTTCGCCTACAACGTCCACGACCCGCACACCCACGACGTGAAGGCCCAGGAAGAGACCCGCGACGGACACCACGTCAAGGGCTTCTACTCCCTCTACGAGGCTGACGGTAGCAAGCGCGTTGTCCACTACGCCGACAACGGTCACGGATTCGAAGCTACCGTCCACAAGGAGGGTGGTCACCACCCCGTCTCCGCCCCCGTCTACTTCGCCCCGTCCCCGTCGCCCGCCTACCACGCTGCTCCAGTCTACGAAAAGTACGCCTAAAACCACCCTGTCATCCAAAGCTAGAGAATTGAATTATGAATAAAGATTAATTAAATTATCTCGATAAGCCTGATTTATTTTCATATATTGCGAAAAAAAAGTTCGACGAATAAACGTATTTCTGCCAAACGAGAGACAGGTGGTAATGAAAGGGTATGCTTGTTGGTCGAGAGGTGTAAGAAGGAATGGGGATAGAGAATTTGCAGGTGTCTGAAATTTGATGAATTTCGTGTTGAAATGGGAACTACTGAACACTGGAAAAAAAACATTGTATCTAGCCCAATCGGAAATTTGACCTTGGTACAAGCTTAGTATGACATTTTTTCACATTTGAATAGAGTTGCCAAGCTTATCTTGCTAATGTTCCCACAATGTTAGCAGGACATTTATTTTACCTCTGGGACAAGCTTGAGCCCAAAGATTGTGCCAAGGTTAGGTTTGTAAGACTGCTCCAAGCCTATCCTGACAATATTGCCACAATATTGGTGGGACATTATTTTACTTCCGAGACAAACTTGGATATTCAATATTGTGACAACGTTATGTTAATAATATTGCTCCAAGCTTGTTCAGCGGATATTGTCATCATGATGTTGCCATAGACTTGATGTTAAAATATTGCCATAGTATTGGCAGGATATTTATTTTACCTCTGAGACAAGCTTGGATTTCCAATCTTATCTCCGAGGCGAGGTAGGCGATGGAACGCCATGTTACCTGCCGTCCTCGCGGAAGAAATTTTTTAGCGTCGCAATGCCTAATGTAGGCATACGGATCATTGGAGTGCCGAGGAACCTTCCTAAGTCAGCTACTTTCTTGGCTGCTTGCACTGGCTGAAGTATGCGACTTAGATCCCACTTGTAACGGGCACTGCCCAGGCGAAACGAGAACCAGCCCCATTGACGGGGCGGCCGCGCGCGGACCGTTGCCAAAAAGCTCCATTTGAGCCCTTGGCCTAAGAATATCGGTAAGATGGGTTAGACGGCTATGGATCATGTGCCTATTACGTCGAAAAGCGAAAGGTCGCAGTTTTTGCCCTTTAATTTGCCCTTAAAGGGACCGCAACGGCAGATCCGCGGCGAGCGCGCCCTGGTGGCGGAAATAGCAAACGCGGTCGAATTGTGCTCGCCGCGCACAATATTGTGTTAATCTTATGACAATATTAGAAACAGAAGCCTAAAATGTTTATTTTCTTAATCTTGTGACAATGTTGAAGTGCGAATATTACCACAATGTTGTAAAAATAATGTTAGCATAATATCAATTCAGAAGTTTTAGATATCCAATATTGTGTCAATATTATGACAATATTACGAACAGAAGCCTGTTATGTTTGTTGTTCTAACGTTAATTGAATGTTAACATAATAACAATACCGCAGTATCACAGAGATAACATCGTCTCGATATTATTTTAGCAATTTTGTTTTCCTAATATTGTGTCAATATTGTGTCAATATTATAAGCAGAAGCCTATGTTTAGTATTTTTTTTAATAATGCGCCAATGTCAAAACTAACATATTACTGCAATATTGAAAACATAAATCTACGACAGTATTAGTTTACCAATATTGTATAACCAATATTGTGACAACATTGTGACAATCTTGGAATCACCGAGCACCACCTGACGTTGGATTTCTAATGTTGCTAATATTGGTGCAATATTAAAATACTAAGGTTATATATTCAGTATTGATAATATATTGTACCAAGATTCTCAGGCCAATCTTACTGTTGAAATATGCTCACAATCTCGCTGAGGTTGCCACAATATTATTCCGACCTGCCCAAGGTCAAATTTCCGATTGGGAGAGTGCAGACTCTGAAAAACATCGACAAGAAAAAATTCTCTTGATTCAATCGGATTCTTG
This sequence comes from Bemisia tabaci, assembly GCF_001854935.1. NCBI lineage: Eukaryota > Metazoa > Arthropoda > Insecta > Hemiptera > Aleyrodidae > Bemisia > Bemisia tabaci. The sequence goes on from NW_017552543.1 coordinate 2,278,260, forward strand.
CTTAAATCAAGAACCGAGCCTCTTAATTTGAGCGGATTTCCTTTTGATTTAAGAAAAAATCTGATTGAATCAAGAATATGTTTTCTTGTCAATGTTTTCAAGAGTCTACACTCTAGGGCCAATGTGTTTTTTTTCCAGTGAAGTAACGGAACACAAGGATACCCTTGGTTCATGAATTGAACAATTATTGAAGAAGATATGACAAAATTATCTAATCTGCCAAAATAATTGTGTTTAAATGGGAAATGCCGCCAGATGACGTCACCGCCCGGTGCAATTTCTCACTTTTAAATATATTTTAACATTATTTTCCATATCAGAAAAAAATTTTAAAAATATTGTGAAGCCAGCTCTTTAAGCACTTTCAGATGAAGCAATATAAAATTAGCATGAAAATTCTCCATCATACAGCACCAATAATGTCAGCGGCAACAAAACCGTCTTCGTTGGCGCTCTCGGCCGGCATTAATTCATGAACCCTTTCCACAAAGCTCATTTGCAATGTCCACGGCCCATGAGTGCCGCATTCAGTTGGCACATAGTTCCGTTTGACAGAGAATGTAAAATCCCGCTTTTCCATTTCTCCAGAGGGAATGGAGCCCTCTTTATCATTGTTTCATGAAGCTTTCTAGAGCACACCCCATCTTTCCCACTCGTCTATAGTTTCCTTTGACAGAAACACGTCCAAAATTGAACAACGAACAAATTTGGTGCAAGTAACCAAAGTTTTTCGTTATAGAAAGCCAACTTTGGTTCAACTAACTGAAATTTGGTTCCAGTGACCGAAAAATTTGGTGTTCAAAATATGCCGAAATTCAGTCCCCTCAACCGAAGTTTGGTTTATTAGTGTAAGGTTGTGGGAAATTTGCCTGGTTCATGCCCACTGTGTCAAACCAAATCAGCTGATGGCGGAGCTTTTAGGATTAGCCAATGTGTTTTTTATGGCTCATTCACACGCTGAGTGAAAGGAGCTGAGAAGTGAGAATAGAGGGTAACATCGTATCGGTGCATTGTTGATTAGTGCATTGAATTTTACGCGAGTCATGGAAATTATAGCGATCGATTAGAATTGGATGCTTAAAAATTATCACTTTGTCTGAAATATTCGAATGAATCGAGTGCAAAGTATGAAAAAGGGGGAAAACGAATTTTACGAGGTTATAATTACTGGGCAATGACTGATGACTCCCGCTTTTAACTTTCATATTCAGCGTGTGAACCAGGTGTTGTATCATAGGTTGGACCACATGGGATATGGGATAGGAAAAGAGAAGAAGAGAAAGGAAGTACGAGGAGAAAATAAGAGCGAGGAGGATAGTGAAAAGAGCATGAAAAAGAGATGAGCGATAGGAATTTGAAGGTCAGTCATCTATGGGTATCACACAGCTTTGATTCACGTCACGGGATGGATTGGCAAACATTATTGGTGCTCAAGACCTAATCCTCGTGAAATTAATATAATTTTTTCTGAAATACATTCGCGACTCAACGATCGCGAAAAATAAGCACAAAAATCCCCGTTACGCCGAGGCCGATGTTTTTGAGTAACAGAAAAAAAACTGCTCCAACTTGTGAAAGTTTTCGAGACTTTAAATGAATTCACAGGTTCAAACGGGGTTGAAAAAAAAATGAAAAAATAAAATAAACGAATGAATAAATGAAATCCAAGCGTCGGGGTATGAATAAAAATTTCCTTGGCGGAAAATAACAGCGTTTGAACGGGTGAGCGTTTACGGAGATTTCATTATGCGTGTGTCTGTTGGTAACGTTCGTTCTTTTTTCAGTTAAATAAACGTTTAAATCAAGTGGAGGCAAAGTTTTATAAGTTTCCGGTGTTGTAGATCTACAAGTAAAGTTGTTTGGAGGCTGGGAGCAGTGAGCGCATGGAGTAGGTAGAAGTAGAGAGAGTAACCCCCCACACCCTCCTCCCCCGGTGACTTTTCCCCCATTATCTCGTCGCCGCCCCATCGAGGAGGAGCTTTGAGAGGCTCAACTTTCAGGCCGCTTTTCAGACGCTTTTCACGAGCTCTGAATAAACCAGAGCCCAGATCGAAGCCGCAAAGACAAAGTTTATTTCTTTCCGGTTTTTATCGAATCCACTCTTGTCGAGCCCCACAAAACGCCCACATTTTTAACGAGGAAGGCAATCATACGAACCAACTTTATAAGTTTCACAAGAGCTGTTCACTGGATTTGTGACAACTGTTATAATGAGCCGATTATAAACAAGTTAGCGTTATACGTGTGTTTCCTCCCCCCCCCCCCCCCCNATTCCGGCCCCCTTGAAATCCCGCCTATAAGCTCACAAACCCCTTAATTGTATGCAAACATGCTGAGCAAATACTCCGTACCCTCCGACCTCTCTGTGTGTGCCCCATCATTCTTACGTATGCTTCCGTCGGGTAGGTCCTAACATGTTTCGTGCTCGCGCGCATACGTCCAAAAAATGATCATCGTATACAGTTACAAATAGCTTATCAACCAAGCACTTAGTAAGAAAAAGTAACCAAAATTTTGTTTAAATATAAGAAGTAGAACACGGAGTAACACAACGTTTTGGTTAAGGCCTTTTGATAAGATTTTCTCTTGGTGAGAGTGACTAAATCATTTGGTAAAATTAACCAAATCTTTCGGCAAACCCCCTAAAACTGGGCAATGATACCCCGGATTGAACCCGGGTCTCGCAATACACGATTCAATACGTTGACCACTCGCAAATCTCAACCGAAAGAATGGTCAAGCGGAGAGCGTGATAGCTTTAAGTCGGCGAGAAACTTCCTTAATTGAGTGCCTTAAGTTGTGTCGGTTGATTTACATGAACGTTTCAGTTGATCGAACTGCAAGCAAAGTAACCAAAGGCAAGGACATTGTTTTTTGGAAACACGCAACATTTGATAAAAATAAACCTTCCTTCGAGGTCTCAGGGGCCGTTTAAGTAATACGGGAGGTATTTTGACTGACTTTTAGACCCTCTCGCATTGTAAGGTACCAGTAAGACAATCTCTCACTCTCCCTCCTGAATTACGTAAAACTAATTTGACCCCTCTTCCCCAAAGTTTTTATAGAATAGCTGTGATGACCTAGAAAATGGTTGACAAAATTGTTTTAATTTGACAATATTATTCTTTCTTGAAAATGAGGGGCTCATCTTTTCGGAAGCCTTGAGCCCCCACTCCCCTTGTAAGACCCCATAAAGCAAGCTTAGGTCTGTTTCCCTCGAGTAGCTTACCGGTGATGACGCGTGAATGATCGACTATCGACATTTCCCCATTTGCAGCTATGGTACAGAATCGATTATTGGGGCGTCCGTTGCGAACAACCTGTTCATCGATTCTTTTCCATAGGTTTCAATTACAGATCTATCGATGTATCGCAAAGCACGCCACGCCACTGTAGCTTAGGTAATACTTAAGCGGCTCCTCATTACAATCGGTCACGACAGCATTGGAAGTCCCATCAAAACTGACCTCCAAAAAACTAGTCATGGGTGGAAGCAGAGGCTCTAGAAGACCAAAAGCTTTGTAGTGGCATAAATAAAGCTTCTCAAAGAGTCGTCTCTTATCATTCATGCGTGGACCCTGTACACTTCCCTCCACGATCGTAAGAGCATAACGGAGTTATCACATGAGCCGCGGGAAGCATGGAGTTATACAGGATACAGGGTTCATTAAAGTTTTCTTCACGCCGTTTAGCAGCGATGCAACAATTCGTCGCCCTCCTGACATAGAGGCCTAACTACTTTCTGCAATGAACCCTGTCTCCCATACAATTCAATGCTTTTCCGGGCTCATCTCAATGTGTAGTTACGCCTTTATGTCAGGCAAGCGACGAATTTGGTGCGGTGCACCGCGATCTTCGTGGCCGGCCGGCCTGTTTTCACTCCGTCAGAGCAGCGAGCGCTCACAATTCGCTCCGTTAAATCTACTTATTTCCCGCCGGCGGAGTAAGAAAAGAGGAAATCTCGCAAAACCAATCGCTTGATGGATAGGTGCTTCGGGAAAAAAGCTGAAACTCCTCTGAGGAAGGAAGGAAAAATGTTAAATATTGGGCGGCCGGTCTATTCACCGGGCATGTTCCCATTCAGTGTGTACCTCGGCGGGCAGCTTTCATTGTGAGGAAAGCTTTTGAGCGTTTGAGTGGGTTGCGTATCTGGGGCCTTGTTCTGCGAGCCTTTTAGAGGCTCCGTCACTCCTTGCAACCTCATCTATAACCGACTAATATTATTAGTCTTTAAGCCGGAATAATAATTCCGAGCCTCGCGTGATTGATGATCGGGCCTCGTCCGGCGGCGTGGCGTGCTTTGCGATACATCGATTCATCTGCCATTTAAACCTTGGAAAAAGATCGATAAGCAGGGTGTTCGCAGCGAACGCCTAGTAATCGATCTTTTACCATAGCTTCAAATGGGGAAACATCGATAAATCGATATTTCGCGCCTCGCCACTGGCCTCGTCTTATCTGAGATACCTTCAAAGGAACCTTAGATTCTGAGACCCTGGTAAAAATTGGCAGTGGAATCTGTGTTCAAAAATACCATAGACCTACAGCCGACTGTAAGATTTCCAATAGCTTCTATAGCCGGCAACACAATTTCTTATAGCCTTTTATAGCCGATGGCGATTAAGCAACAGCCAGGCGATAAAGTGTATGCTAAACGTTACTAATTACGGATGCTAGGACATAGTGAGTTTTTGGACTACCGCTCTCTTTTTGGGCCGTAGTATCTTGATTTATTTTGCGAGGAAAGCTCCGTACTTCTGATGGATGCCTACCACAGTGCCATTCCTAATATGTTGGAGCGCCTTCAATTTCGTACAATATTGTGCAATACCTCTGGTGTGAAATAGTTGCTTCAAGCGCCGTGGTACGCTGCGGCGCGGCGCGGTGGGCGGGTAGCCAGCGCGGAACGCGCATTGGCGCCTACAAACCTAACAGGGATACTTCACGCATTGCGCAATGCGTGAAGTATCCCTGTTAGGTTTGTAGGCGCCATTGCGCCGCCGCTCCGCTTTGTGTTAGGCTCTATTATTTAATCTCGTGGAGTCAGCGTTGCTCAACTAATGACTTTGAAATGTTTGCACACTCTGTATGGATTATTCTCATTTTAATTGATGAAAACAAATATGTCGTAAAGGAAAATATAATGTGCGTTTTGTAAATATTATGGTCATTCCGAGCAAACTTGCGGATTTACAAAGCACACGAATTTCTACACAATTTCTTATAGCCTTTTATAGCCGATGGCGAAAAAGCAACAGCCAGGCGATAAAGTGTAAAGCCCAGCGACAGGAACTATAGTACGGCTGTTTAATTTTTTATCGCTTCGTGTGGCCCGGCCGTGTAATTTTTTCCACTTTCTACAGCAAGCTATATGATTTTCTATCGCCTTCTTCAGTCAGCTATAAGAACTCCTATGGTATTTTGAAACGCAGCTCCTATCGCCAATTTTTACCAGGG
>NW_017552543.1:2290156-2336308 GCF_001854935.1 Bemisia tabaci
TTTTTTTTTTTTTAATTTTATACTTTTTTCCATCGAAAAAATTCCAAGTTTTTTCTCCATTGAAAATAATCAGTTGCTTTTCAAAGTGACAACGTCCAGTGCCGAATACCTAATCATTGTTTGGGCGTGAGTGTTACTGCTGATAACTGATTTCTCCTCAGCACTCTTAATTTCTCAGACTTATCTCATGCATTTCGCACCTAGTGTCCGCCGCTTTACGCGCGGCGCGTCGCACACGCCACTCATTTCAAACGGGAGCCACCTCGACCCTCAGGGGAGGGGACCCTTTTTCTAACGGGAGCCAACTCGACCCTTAGGGGAGGGGACCCTTTTTCAAACGGGAGCCGATTCGGACGTTTGGGAGCCAACTCGGGTACGTCCCCTTTGAAAGGTTATTGACAATTTTACGAAATACGAAAGATTGCAAGCAAACATTATAAGCAGGGCCGGATTTAGGAGGTGGCCACATGGGCCGCCTCCCATGGCAGCAAATTTAGGGAGTGTCAAATTTTGCAATTTTTTTAAATTTAGGTATTAAGAAAAAATCGGATTCAGAAAAAAATTACAAACGAGAAAAGGCGACAAAATCTATCATTTCCTGAGAGTATATCTCTAATTTTGTCGTCTTCCTGTGATACAAGAGACAGCACCTTTAATTAGTCGAGTTAAGAGAGAAACTAAACACGCTATTTGGCCTAGATCGGCGCAGCGCAGAGAGCAATGATGACGAGGACTTGAGATAAAAAGGAGAATCCATCGCATCGGCGCGGCGGCGCGCGGCGGTCGGCACGGAACACATAATATTAGCGCCTACAAGACTGCATGAATACTTCACGCATTGCGTCAAACACAGTGCGGTCAGCAGCAGCGGTCGGCGTGACACGCATAGCGCCTACAGGACTGCATGAATACTTCACGCGTTGCGTCAAACACAGTGCGTCCAGCAGCGGCTAGCGTGAAACGCATAGCGCCTACAAGACTGTCGGAATACTTCACACATTGCGCCAATCGCCACAGTGCGGTCAGTGCGGCGCGGCGGAAGTTAAAGTGATTAAACCACATTTATGTTTGCTCTTTCATAGTTTTTTCGCTCATTTCTAATAAAGGGAGGGCCTTGTCCACACAGAGATAGGTTTACGGAACTTAACTTTCGCGCCAAGTTCTGTGAATTTATGCTACTAGTGTTGACCGGGCTTTCGCAAAATATGTGTCCAACAGGAATAAACGTGTCTTGTGCACCCAGCCCCCTCCGGCACGTTAACTTGATGGTTTTTAATGATGTTTCAAAACGAATGAGAAGGGGGCGGCAAAATACAGGCGGCCCATGGGCGGCAAGTAAGATAACACGATGCATTTCTTATTTCATTTCTGAAACGACTGTTCTCTTCGGTAACCCGGCACCCAGGTTTCTATGAGGAAGGGTGAACAGCAATTAAGAGGGCACGCTTAAAAATATGTGTTCTTCCTAAAAGCAATTGAAACGAAGGCTCCTCCTACTACTTTCAAATTTATGGTGTTTGTTGGGCTGCCTTGTTTTTCGTTTCTTTCGCCTCCCTGGCCTCCTCGTGTATTTAATATAAATAAATCATTGTAATTCTTCAATAATAATATGTATTATCATTATGCTCAATAGGCTACGCAGAGGTTTCGCCTGAGACTTTATTCAAAACTCACCATGATTAGAATTTTTCTTTTAAGAATTAGGGGATTTATTTCGAAATTTTTTGCCTTATACCCAATTTTTCTATTGTAAAAAATCTATTTCGTTAGACGTAGTATGAAATAATGTATTATTTACCTGTTCATATTCTTGCAATGCACCTTTAGTTTTTAATCCTTTCGATTGATCTGAAACATGAAGGGAAAAAGTGAGGATACACGAGTAACATTTAAAAATTTAATAAAGAAACTAAATAAGAGGCTTGGAGGACAAGGCGCATAAGTGCAGTTTTTTCTATTTCGAGGAATACGTGTTTGAAGTTTTGAAATAACATGGATCTTTATGGCGAAAAGAAAGTTCAAACTGACTTTTTGATGTTTAAAAATTGGAATTCGGGAGCGAATTTTTCACAAAATATGCAATAAGACTGGTTTCACTTGAAATCATTAATATCTCAATTTTTTCCAAAACTGCACTTATGCGCCTTGTCCTTCCAGCCCCTTGAAGGTCCTTTTTTCTAAGAGTGTCTGAATCATTATGCTTGAATTTTTATATTCATAATAAAAAGATCTCAAAGCACGTGTGTTTGATCACTACCTACCACCATAGAGGAAAGAGTGGTTGTACGAGTCTAGAATGGACCACTAGACAAGGTACGAATTTAAGCAATCTGATACATGTTTCTTAACCAGAATTTCACGTAGAACACGATTCACACTACGAAAATTACCGAAATCAACTTCTAACGAAGATATTAACGTTTTTATTTCGCACTGATTACGAGGAATTTGAACTGCCCGCTCACAAGAAACTCAAAGCTCTACGTGAGTCAAATCGCGCGCTACAACGGTTTCAGCAAGCTTCTCAATCGAGCAATATTCATTTTCCACCATGTGTTGTTCAAACTATTGGTAATTTGCTATAGCTGAGCCAAAGTGTCAAGATTGAAGTTGAAGATTTTTACATCGCAGAGACTGTCATGATAAACCTTTAGCGCGCGATGTGAATCACGTAGAGCATTGAGTTTTCATGAGCGGGTGGTTTGATTTCACGCATCAAGAATCATTAAATATCTTCGTCAGGAGTTGATTTTGGTAATTTTCGTTGTGCGTATCGTGTTCTACGTGAAGTTTTGGTTGAGAAACATGTATCAGAATGCTGAAATTCGTACCTTGTCTAGTGGTCCATTAGTACTGAAATGTACTTAAACCACTTGGCCTCCAACGTATTGTGTTTCCAGGTGATTTATGTAGATCAAAATTTTTATCATTTTCCATCATTATTATTGGATCCTTGAGATAAATAAAAATTGCCTTCAGGCTTTCTAATGTATTCTCATTAAGATTTATACAAAAAACACATAGTAAAACAAATAGCGATTTTATACCATCTGATGACACTTAGACATAGGACAAAAATATAGATCTACGGTTTATAAATTAGCGTTGCACTAAGCAATCGCCAACCATTCTCACAATATAAACATCAGATTACGATGCAAAAAGTTTACCTAACCCACGAGGCAAAACGCTCATAAAAAATCTCCTCTTTAATTAAAGTACTCACGAGTGAACCTGTTAACATTACAATATGTAACCAGTACATGAATATATACTATCAAATATTTATATGAATCATAATCCTCCCAGAATTCTATCAAACAGTGGAGGATATCCAATCCACTCACCTCATCATTCGTGCGTGACATCAGGGTATGATTTCACACACCTAGGAATCTGTTACGTAAGCTTCACCTCGCCATTATCGTTTTTAGATTTAAACTAAGAACTCTCCCGGTATACAAAGCACATCGTATAATCTTAGTCTCTCTGATATTTTAAACACCAACGAGTTGTAATGTTTGTAAAAACAATCACAAATTTGAGTCACTTATCGAACCAACATTTTCTGTGCTATCATATGCGATATTAGACTTTCGTACCGCACTAATATTTTTTTTTATGGGAAAGATCGTCAGAAAAGTCCATGCATAGGAAAGCAATTATCTACTATAAATCTAGCAAAGCTCACTATTCTCCAGACCACCACATTCAGAGTAACAATTCAGATTTGGAAATTATTTATTTATCAATTTGTATATTTTATTTTTAACTTTCAGCAAGCTATTGCTTTCTGTGGAAAATTTTAAAATTCGAATGACTGAATTTTTCAGAAATATGGTGGACTCTATTAAACAAAAAACTTTCGCGAAAATTCCAAACGAAGGAAAAAATGAAAGAATAAAAACAATAAAAGATGCGACAATAAAAAACGCGCGAGTTTACAGAAACTCCGTTGGGAACTACTGTTGGGATGCGGAGGGTCTTGCAGAGTCGTTACGAAAACGTGTGAACGGGCCCGCGGCACTATTTTAAGCCCGACTTCTTGTGGCCGAGACCCCCACTTCCGCACCGCATCCGAGAATAACTTATTTACGTTCCCCAAGTTTACCCAATTCATCTGGTAAATCAAAAAACCGCGCGCTTGGCTATTAACACCATCTAGTTATGATACCTTCCCTTCTTCCCCTCCCAATAGGTCAGTAAGACAATGCTTGAAATAAACCGTTGCTGAGGATGGTGAATACTGTTGTGCTAAGGAAGAACGCCGTATGAGCCTTCAGATGATGCCGAATTTCCCTCGATAAAAATAGAATTTACAGGGAAATTTGTAGATATTTTTCCCCAAAATTTTCAGAAAATTTTGTACGTAATTTAATCTGGAATAACTGCAAATTTCAGGGAAAAATATGAGTAAGTGGCGTCCAAAATACATGATTTAGGAAGGAAAATTTGGCAACTCTCGAATGTTCATACGGCGTTCTTCCTTAGCACGGGAGAATAGGCCCTCTTGATTTTGGCCTAGTTGCAAAACTCATTAAAATAAAGTATAAATACATGCGAAGAAAGCCTCCTCGTTCTCCGCGGTCGTTAAAATTGTACATATTTCTTCCAAACAGAACTATGTGCATTATGACATGAGCTCTGTTATGCATATATTCTTATGGGTCTCAGGGCTCATGTCTTGATCCACATAGTTCCGTTAGGCAGAAATACGTCCAATTGAGATGACATGCTCCGCAAAGTTACGAGTCTAGGTTACCAATGTCACTCGTCCAGGTGGCTTCGTTTCTCTCGCGGCTTCACTTACATCTAACTGTACTGCCGTGCTAATAAGGTATAACGTCGTATGAGCATTCGAATGTTGCCAAATTTTCTCTCGGCAAATATTCTTTATTGATAAAGTGTATGAATATTTTTTTCTTGAAATTATCAGACACTTTAGATCAAATCACGAACAAAATTCTGTAAAATCGGAGGAAAATATTAACAAATTTTCGTGATTCGCCGAAGGAGATTCGGCAACGCCTGAAGGCTCATACGGTGTTCTAGCACGGCAGTATAATATGCTTATTTATAGAGTATTTGTAGTTTTTAAACTGATATGAAATTGTGATTTTTTGATAGGTACTTTAAAGCGTATTTATGTGATAAATATCGATGGGAAAACTTCCGAATCATCTATCTTGGTTTGCGACGTTGCAGACTTCTTGTTAAATTTTTTTGTATTTAATAGTACTCAACGTCAATGCTTAAAAACTTCCGCGATATTTCCTCCCCGTGCGAAGAAAATTCTGTGAAAACTTCAAAGAATGATGTTAATTTGTGTCTCCTTTAAGAAAAATTAAATTTTCAAACACCGTGAATTAGATTTGTGTTTTAGGAGGTTCACCGTCGATGTCCTATTCTGTAATGCAAACCAGCTATTTACAATTACAGTTTCATTAGCTATTATTAACGCTGCAGTATTTAAAAGTATTTTTGCATCGTATACATCAGGAATTTTTGTCAAATGTCGGTCTCCGTCAAGAGTGCCCGTAAGCTGTAAATAATGTAAATACAGATTGAGGGATCGACTAGTAACTCTAACTTTTTATACAGGAAATGCAATCTTTTGACGACGAGACAAAATTCTAAAATATATGTTTATTTGTAATACTTGATGACTGAATACAGTCATTGAAATACTACTACCAATATTTTCTATTTCATAGTAATTCGAGAGGGACACGAGCTCTAGAACTCATCGCAATGCCTCAGGGGCCTGAGCGATAACTATTCGAACTCTCGGGTCGAGGGGTTGCATGCAAATGTTTTGAAGGCGATTTTTGTGCGTGCAGCGCTGCGGGAAGCGGGAACTCCTTTGGGAAAAAAAGAAGGAAGCAAATGGGAGGGAGACAAACTAAATAGAAGCGAGAACAGTTTATCCGATCTTTTTTGCACCTATATCCAAAGCCGCTTGCCCATTCCCATTCGGACTCTCCTTCCAATAGCCCTTTCATCCCAGCAGACTTTTAAACGGTTAAAACTGCACGAATAAAACTTTGGGAATGTCTCTATTGCAAAAAAGAGTATCCTGGGGAGGCAAGCGGCACCTTAGCAGTGGAATGGGGGGGGGGTGTTCAAATATTTAATCCCCCCCCTTTACTTAGAGTAACTTAGGGCTACGTCTCCTGACCGCTTCGCGGTCCAACCCTCAAAGCGCTTCGCGCTTATGTGTCATGCTTCATGCGTTACTGTTATGATTATAAAGTTCCGGGATTCCTTTTACATTTTTTCAAACGTTCCGGAAAATTCAAAGGGTCTGGTACATTTCAGGAATTTCAAAAGTTCCGGAAAATTTCAGGAATTTCAAGGGTTCCGGAATATTTCAGGAATTTCAAGAGTTCCGGAATATTTCAGGAGTTTCAAGAGCTCCGGAACATTTCAGGAATTTCAAAAGTTCCGGGAAAAATTCAGGAAAATTTCAAAAGTTCCGGAATTGGGAACTAGTTCCGGGAAACGGCAGCAGTGAAGTGAGGTGAATCATAGCGTGAGAAGGGGATTCATCAGGGGGACAGTTTAGGGTGTCGGGAGTTTTTCGGACGGGGAGCGCGTGCTGTGACACTGGTGTCGTCACCAGGGATGGCGGAGCGACAACAGGTGCTCCTGACTGTAGGCTACGAATCATCGGGACTCTGCACAGTCGGCGCTCGCACGATCCGGAGGCCAGAGCGGCAAGTTTTTCCCTTCAGATGGCGCCCCGAACTTGCGTGATTTGTTCCGTGTACGTGACCAAGCGTGTAATTTTTGTACAGTATTCACGAGGAGTCTGGAACCTAGATCGGCGCGCGGATAATGTGCCATGCACCCACCCGATCCACCCCCTTCCTCCACCACCGTCCCTTCTCATCGCGTCATCGCTGCGAGATAAATTCCACCCCCTGAAAACTAAACGCTCATTTTTATTTTCATAATCCATGTGTTTACCTCTTGATTTGCATTGTGTGCCGGATTCTCCTTTCCAGGCTCCAGCACTGCCGCTGCCGTGCTGAGGAAGAACGCCGTAAGTGCCTTCAGGCGTAACCAAATTGCCTTCGATAAAAACAGACTTCAATGTGAAAATTTTAAATAATTTTTTCCAAAATTTTCAGACAATTTTGCACGCAATGTATAATCTGAAATGACTGAAACTTTTGAGGGAAAATACGCTTGAATTGCGTCAAAAATATATGTTTTATCAAAGGAAATTTTGCAACTCTCGAATGTTCATACGGCGTTCTTCCGTAACATGGCAGAGCTGGGAACTTTCCTGGCTTGAGCTTTGGTTCATATTCACACATCGCTCCTTGAACAGACCCTTTCCCTACGAGGGCCGCATTTGGTTTACATTGTGATTGGGAGCGGCTTAAGGAAACCTTCAACCCTGCGTCATAAAAAAGACAATTTTTCCAAAGAAGTAAAATTCAAGGCTATAAATTTGAAATTGGATTCTTCAATTGAGTGAAAAAAAATTGCCGCTGTAATAATTACTAACTGTAGAGGAATAAATTATTGAGAGGTCTGCAAATATTACGGAAGGCCCAGGCCTAATTTTAAAGTTTGTCAACATTTTAGCATGTTTTGTATTTTATACGGTAGCATATTATTGGCATTCCTCGCAGTGATTCATTTTCGACGTTATTCTGACTCATGCTTGACCAGACATTACGCAGATAGAGAAACCAACTTTTTCAGACCCTGGCTCATTCATAAGATGACCTAACTGAATCAGGAAATCAAGGGAAGAATGTGGTTCAATTGGTGATATCACTTTTTAACCTTCGTGTATGGCAAAGTATCACTCCTAATTGAAGGCGCGTTCAAAATCAATGCTATTCGATTTGTTAACTGCCCATCTATTTCAAATGGGGTATAAAATTTGTCTACATTAATGATTATATAATCATCCAAACGATTTATAGTAGTCTTTCGGATGATTTGTGGCAATTTCACAAAAAAAGGTGGCTTCCTTCCAGGGCCGGATTTACCTACTTGCCGCCTATGGGCCGCCTGTATTTTGCCGCCCCCTTCTCATTCGCATTGAAACATCAATACAAACCATCAAGTGAACGTGCCAGCGGGGGAGGGGTGCATAAGACGCGTTTACTCGTGTTGAACACATTTTTGGGGATGCCCTGTCAACACTCTCTGTGTGGACAAGGCCTTCCATTCATAAGAAATGAACAAAATAATCATGAAAGAACAAACGTGAGTGTGGTTTAATGATTTTAACTTCCGCCGCCGCGCCGCGCAGACCGCACCGTGTTTGGCGCAATGCGTGAAGTATTCACGCAGTCTTGTAGGCGCCTTGCGTTTCACGCAGACCGCACTGTGTTTGGCGCAATGCGTGAAGTATTCATGCATTCTTGTAGGCGCTATCCGTTTTACGCTGACCGCAATGACCGCACTGTGTTTAATGCAATGCGTGAAGTATTCGTGCGGTCTTGTAGCCGCTGATATGTGTTACATGCCGACGATGCCTTCTTCTTTTCATCTCGAGTCCTCGTCATCATTGCTCTCTGCGCCGCGCCGTTCCAGGCCAAATTGTGTGTTTGGTTTCTCTGTTAACTCGACTAATTAAAGGTGCTGTCTCCTGTATCACTGAAAGACGACAAAATTAAAAATTACTACACTCTCAGGAAATGAGAGATTTTGTCGCCTTTTCTCGTTTGTAATTTTTTTTTCTAAATCCGATATTTTTTTATACCTACATTTACAAAAATTGCAAAATTTGCCGCCCTCTAGATTTGCCGCCATGGGCCGCGGCCCATGTGGCCACCCCTTCATCCGGTCCTGCTTCCTTCAATAAATTTTTCCGTCAGAAGTTATTGAGCCCGTTTTCTCAAAACTTCCTTTTTGCACTTACTGCTCTCTTCGCTATCGCGGCAGTATGAATACGACCCTGAGCCCCATACTTTGGACTCCCTCCCGTAACTTGGGCACACTCGTCGATGGCGACGGCGGCGTGGAGAGGAGGACGAAAGTTTAGAAGACGCACTCGTTTTCGCATTCCGTTTTCACCGTGAGGAGTGTTGTGCTGTTGCTGTTGGTTGCCGTGCCCGAGTCGGAGCCCCGTGCGGTCTGCGGAGCTGCGGTTCGTGAATGCCCGCAGCCGCGTCGTTCAGAGACCATTAGTCGCTCGAAACACGTGTTCTCACCATCTGAGAGTGAGCTTTCGAGCTTTTGCATTGTCATTAAGTATGAAAGAACTTGCGTGATTTCACTTTGCCTCCCTCGCGGTGCGGCCAAGTTGCGCGCTCCACACGGAGAGAAAAAGTTCGGCTCGTGTTGAACATCGAACTTTTTCGGTTCAGCTTATCGAAATGGGCGACTAGACACGGTCTAAACCAAAAGAAAGCGTTACATGTTTTCTCTTCAAAATTTTACTTAGAAAACTATTCACACGGTGGAAAGTTCGATCATTAACTTTTGAACGAGATTTATTAGGTTTTCTGGCTATTACATATCATATAATATTTTATCAACAAAGAAAAAAAAAAACGTGAGCATACTCAAACAGAGTTGAAATCTTAAATTAAAAATGTAATTCAGAAAATGTTGAAATTGCGCTGGATTCGTGGTAATTTTTGTATCAAAACCATACTGTAACTCTCATACAATTGTTTGCGATTTTGATCTTTTCCCCAAATTCTGATCTAAAATTGACTAGATTCATACCACAATCTCAAATATTGAGCAAATGATCGAATTTCTTCAATTTTTTGCCCAGTGTTTGTCAAACTCCTGACCACTAGATTGGGTCGAAAAACATGTGGATTGCATTTTGCAAAAAGGAACCAAGAGCATTCCAATGTCGCTAAGACTGTGCAACTTTCCTTACCCTGCAAATCTAAACTGATCATCTATACAAATTTTATCTTTACTCTCAATATACTGTGTATTCAAGAAGAAAATTATCCTTGTAAATGTGATTTTTTTCATTATTTGAGGAATTTTGTTGCAAAGAATGTATGTTGCACAATCCTAGAAACATTGGAATGATCTTGGTTCCTTTTCGCAAAATACAATCCATGTCATCTCTCGATTTGTTATCAGAGCAAGGACCACACAGCTTTGTAAAGAAAGAAAGAAGAAGAAAGATCTCTCGAGTTAATTGACAACAATGTCAGTTTGTCCTTTGGCGTTGCTCCCCTAGTGGCTGTCGTGAGAGCAAGGGAACTCTCACTCCCTCAGCTTCCCCTTACTACCTCTCGACTACTGTTCCTCCTCACCTACATGAGCGCGGCAAACCTGCTGCAAATTGAGAAATTATGTTTCCCAGTTTCCTCCGTTCGCACAGCTTCATTTTTCAATCAATTCTCAATTTATCGTCGCGGCATTATTCATCCCCTCAACAAGGCCCAAACTTTCGGCTGTTGCGTTTCATTATTGATCCCTTTTTTCCCACCCCTTCTTTGCATGTGCCATTACATCGAAGTAGAACTGAATCGTTGTACAAGAATTGGTGGTAAAGTTACGGGTAGAAAAAGAAAATCAAGTTACAATCTGTAATTTTGAAACTTTACAGATATTTTTAATAAATATATCGTCACCTTCGGGCAAAATATCACAAGCGCCATGCGACGTTCCAAATTTTCCGCCGTCATTTTATTTTTTTTTGCAGAGAAATTTTTCAATGGAGCGGTTTGAAAAGTTCACTGAATTTTCTCTGTGCTGATGATACATTTCAGTAAAATTTTCAAACGGACTCAACCTACAGTTTCTCTGTAACAAAATAAAATGGCGGCGGAAATTTTAAAACTTCGTATAGCGCTTGTGAAACTTTGGCCGGAAGGTGAAGATTTCACTACCCCAGAAACAAAAGGTACCGAGAACTTAAATTTTTGAAAAAATCGAGAGTTAGGGTTTGGAAAATTCAGTGGCCCTATCTTACTTCGGTCATGAGATGCAGAATTTCAAATATTGCGGTTTGGCTCTGGGGAACTGATGCATATGTTAGAAAGCCAGAACTCTGGCGGCTTATTGTTTGCTATTACAGTACTAACTTCTGTTTAAATAAATCTAACTATCGAAAATGTTCAGCTTCGTTTAGTTACCTATAATGGAGCCCATCAGTGAAGGTTCGTGTAAAAATTTACAGCTGATTCAATACAGATAAAGTTCCCCTTCCGTTTGTAAGTTTTTATCAGAATTTTAACGATGATCGATCACACGGTCGTGCCGTGAACTCAACAGTTGTTCCTTTTTTACCTCATGCATTTCATTTTAAGGATATTTATCGTAACATCCGGCCGTGCTTTTTTCGTCATTCTTGTCCAATAGGTGATTTTTCATCTCGTTATCAAGACCGTTTAAGCTTGTCGGCTACACGCTAAAGTAAACTGGAGGGTGCGTATTTATTGAATCATCAAGTCACAGTTTTGAAGATCTTGGAGAAGCTTTACCAGTAGCTCAGAGCAAGATGTCTTCTTTTTGAAATCTCACGCAAGACATGTTGAACATATTGAAAACTTTCAAAATTAATCAACATTTGAAGCAGTTAATTCAAACTTCCCGCTCGCGAAAAAACCACAATCAACGTAAGAAAAATTAGGGATTGTAATCAACACATACGTTAAGAAAATAACCCGAGCCTGAACTCCCATAAATTTCCTTCCTCCTCTGATACAAAATACCTTTAATCATATCGAACTTAGCTTAGTGCTCAATTTCGCCTCAGTTCCTCATTTCGCCTCTTCTCAAGAGTGAATTAGAGTAGACCAAAACCGTATTCTCGCCTTATATTAATTGAATTTAGAACATTTTAATGTCTTCCATCGTTATCTACGTAAAATTTAGGTAAGGTTACATATGTTGTGATGTTTAATCACGTGCCCAATTTTATGGTCTATTGAAGAATGACATCCGATTGGTGATACCACTATATTAACCTTCGTGTACGGTAAAGTATCACTCCCAGTTGAAGGCACTTTCAAAATCAATGCTTCTCGAGTTGCTACCGAGTTCATCAGAAAGGAACCAGCCCAAATTTTCGAAAAAATCGAGTTAAGAATGTTTTTGAGTTCCACTAGCCGTATATTTTCTCCTGCCAAAAATTGAAAGTTGAAAAACAAAAATTAGTCGGGGAAAAAAGGGGTGAAAGTTTATTTTCTACATTGAGCCTTAGACACGAATAAAACTTCAAACCTCTTTTTCTCAAATTAAACTTAATATGGGGTTGGTTCCTTTCTGATGAACTCGGTCCAATTACGACTAGATTTTTTTCTTTTTTTTCTTAATTTGTGAAAGTCATTTGGATCACATTGACCAAAAAGGAACCAGCTCAATTACAGTGTTTTAAAAATCGTGCAACATTTGCTTTTCTTTTAAAAATACTTAATAAGTGTACGGTATCAAAATTTACATGATTATTTTCCTTTAAGGTGATTCGTCAAGCTCAAGTGACGTGGTCGAACTGGCATGCGATATATCGCATCTTTTAGGTCAAAAGTCTCGGCAGATTTTGAATTTTCAGCAGGAAATCGATAGCTGTATCGTATGCGTGGTTTTTTTCCAAACACTATTCTGCTTTCATTTCTCTGAATTTTTCCAACTTTTGGGTTTAGAATGATTCTTTAGGCTCATGCGCAGGAGCTATCGTCCTTTTTCTTGCTGAAATTTCAAAATCTGCCGAAATTTTTGACCTAAAAGATGCGATGTATTGCATGCCGGTTCGACTACTTCTTTTGTGCTTGACGAATCACCTTAAAATTAACAATTTTTTGGAGGGAAGAAAAAACTTTTCGCTATTCTGCAGAATAGCGAAAAGTTATTCCATGGAATATTTTTTTAGAAACTAACGTAGAAGCAACATATTTACAACACTGTAATCATACTGGTTCCTTTTTGCTAAATGCGATCCATTTGGTCGATCCAAGAATTTTTTCCCGTTGTCGTGTATGATCGGCTCAATGAAAAGGAGAGTTCTTTCGCGGTTGGCCATACCTCGCGGCAGCCGCTACACGGCGCGCCACCGCCGCGCGCGGTTTGAATGCGAATAATTGGTACGTTGGTCGTGTTAATGACGATGTAGCTTACCAGCCGCGACATTCCGCTTAAACTTAGTAACCCGTATACATCGATCCTCCCGCAGGCTTCAGCGGAATATTCAAATGCGGCTCCCTCTCATGTATTATTCAAAGCTCTGTAATTAGAAGTTAAATTAATTTGTCTCCGCGCTTCATCCGCTGAAAAAAGAGAAGACCTCGATCAAATCCCCATCTGTCTTTATTTACTGAAGGCAGACGGAAGGCGTTAGCTCGAACATGATATGCATGGTATATTGTATTTAAAATGAAATCACTTCACCCCTTATTAAGTAAACTATCGTCTTACCTCGTACGGAACGTCCGGTCATGCGGGTTTGTTGCAAACTTTTGCTGGAGCAAAAATAAGGATTGTTTCTTATAGAGAATGTCTCTAAAATCACGATGAGCGCATCGGCAAACCCTGAAATGCATCCCTAACGTCATAATCTGCTTGAGAAATTTGCGTTTTTTTTTTTTAGCCTCCCGCTGCAAAACAGCAACAGGCCTATTAGGGAGGAAAAAGATTCTTGCCAATCATTTCTTGGAGTGTATTTTCAAAAATATCCCTGACAAACGCGTATACACACGCAAAAATATTAGGTAGTCTTCTTTTGGAAAAATTAAGTGAGAGGCGTTTGAAGAAACGCAATCAAGCTTCAAAGTTTTCGTTTCGCTATCGGATTGCAACAAAATCCGAAAAAATTCTTGAAAATAACGAGATGCAACCTCTTTTCAGGGAGGAGAGATGGAATTTTCTGGTCATGGGGGTGGGTTTCGACACCCTCCCCATCCTTACGTTACTGGCCCCCTGTCTTCGTTACTGTGCGATATATTAAATGATGGGTTTGGAGGACAATAAGGCACATGAGTGCAGTTATTGAAAAAAATGAAATATTAATGATTTCAAGTAAAGCTAGTTTAAGCGCATACTCTGTGAAATATTCGCTTCCAATGTCTAATTTTTACGCGTCAAAAAGTCATTTTGAACTTTCTATCCGCCGTAAGGATCCATGTTATTTCGATATTTCAAACACTGGAAAAAAAACACTTTGGATCGAGAGTCCAGATTCTTAAAAACATCGACAAGAAAAAGTACTCTTGATTCAATCAGAGTCTAGCTTAAATCAAGAACCAAGCCTCTTAATTCAAGCGGATTTCGTTTTGATTCAATCAAAAATCCGATTGAATCAAGAGTATTTTTTCTTGTCAATGTTTTCAAGAGTCTACACTCTAGATCCAATGTGTTTTTTTTTTCTCCAGTGAACACATATTTCTCAAAATAGCAAAAACTGCACTTATGCGCCTTGTCCTCCAAGCCCCTCAAATGGCGTTAAAAAGTCAACCTTCACTCAACTTCATTTCTGGATATCTTACTCTTTTCTTTCTTTCGAAAGTGACCGAGGATACCCTCAATGAATCGGTGGGAAACTGTTTCAAGGAGACGGCCGCAGGCCAAGGGTGTGCACGGGAGCGGTGCTGCACTTTTATTAAATCGTTCGGCACATCCTTTGGACGTGCATTCTTGAATCCTCGTTATTAAATTTTCAAAAGTTGGTTTCGCATGCATGCTAAAAAGTTGGAGGCAAACAAAAAAAGCCCGGCCTCCTAGACTCGCGGATGAGATCAAAAGTATTTAGACAAGGATCGCGGTCAGGGCGAGGAACCCCTAAAAGACTTGCCGCACGTAGCCGGACTGTGCTAAAATATACATTTTAAAAGAAATCCTCCAGACCTCAGTCAAATTATTGCTTTTTGAATTTACCTCAAAGACCACGTAGAAAAAGAATCAAATCTGTAAGAATGCAAAAAACCCTATTATATGCTAATCACGGTTCAGGAAAATGTAATTAAAAATGTCTTGAGTTTTGGAACGGACACTTTGGTATTCAAGGCTGCGCCTTTAATATTAATTAACTAGGTGGGCAACTTAGTTTTTATCATTCTTTTTTTTTGCAAATAAAATGAGCGAGATGAGAACAACTTGACCTTCAACGAGAAGAAACAATGTACTCCACACATTCGCCTTGATAAGTGAGAGACCTCGTCGTAGACAGCCTGAAAAGAAGAGTTTTGTCTAAGCGATAGACAATTTTCTTTATAAAAACTATCTGAGTTTTGTATTAGGGGCCATATGTCATTTTTTGTTGGAATAAACTTCACTAAAAATCGCCGGTATTCATATATTTTAAATAAATGTGTACCCTCGCGTGCCATTTGGCCATTTGACCATATGATTTATGCTAAATAGGTTATTATTTTATTCAAAAATCTGGCACAGAATCTTCTTTAGATATCGTAATGAACATCACTTCAGCCATATACGTCTCGAAAAAACTCAAAAAGGAAGCCTCAGAAATTACTACAAAATGTCTCGCCTCGAAAACTGCAAAACCCGAGAAAATGAAAATGTCATGTTTTGTCGAGAAATGATTTTTAAAGCCACCTTTAATATTTATTCCGGACTTCTCTTTTTTCATTTCACATTGAAAAAATAGCGCGAATTTCGTTTGTTCGAGTTGAAAACTCCAACAACTCCTCAACTCCAAGGTTTAAGAACGTTCATTTTGAACAATTACCGGAAAGTTTCATATTATTAATCACAGGGCTCATTGCAGAAACTGAGTGGTATGCGCCAAAAAAAATGTTCCATTCACCAAAAAATTTAGGTGGAATTCAGTTGTTTTTCCCAGATTTTTTTCTGGAGTTCCCACCGAAACAAGCGATACAAATCTAAAAATTTTGTCTTCCTCTCCTCCTTTTTAATTTTATTCTCCTTCTCTTCCTTCTTCTTCTTCCACTTTTTTTGTAAGGAGGGACAACAGTGGACGGGCCGGTTGCCTTACCTTCATCGAAGATGAAACAAACTGCTCCTTTGCAGTTTTCTCTCTCTTTTTTTTCACAACTCCTCCTGCCCTTTTTTCGAGCGTCTTGAGGGGACTTTGTTTCAATAACAGCGGGAGATGTTTCGCTCTCTTCTTTTGTCGACCCGAACGTCTTATTTTCGTTTAGAGAGCGGGCGCTGCGTTTTCCTTTAATCCTGACTCCCGTAGTTCCGTGTTTATCGGTGCACCACCATTGCACGAACGAGAAAGTAAGAACATACATTTACCCTCCACCGTCATTTCTTCATTTACATAAAGCGTAGGTATTTCGAATGTTTCATGAATGATACCAACCACCGGTTCACTAATTCACGTTCAGTTACAGGTCATCTAGCAGTCCCCTTTTCAGCGAGGAATTTCATAATGTTTACGAAGCCATTTTTTTAAATGAAATAAAATAAAATGAAATATCATGAAACATGACGCGGATTTACAAGATCTAATATTCATAGTTATCTGAAACATACTGAACCAAACACGCAATTTGGCTTGGAACGGCACGGCGCAGAGAGCAAAGATGACGAGGACTTGAGATGAAAAAGAGAAGCCATCGGCGCGGCGATCGGCATGTGACACATATCAGCGCCTACAAAACTGCACGAATACTTCACGCATTGCATCGAACACAGTGCGGTCATTGCGGTCAGCGTGAAACGGATAGCGCCTACAAGAGTGCACGAATACTTCACGCATTGTACAAAACACGGTGTGGTCTGCGCGGCGTGGCGGCGGAAGTTAAAATCATTAAACCGCATTCATGTTTGTTCTTTCATAATTTTTTCGTTCATTCCTTATGAGTGGAAGGCCTTGTCCACACAGAGATAGGTTTACAAAACTTAACTTTTGCTAGTAGTGTTGACAGGGCATCCCCAAAAAATGTGTTCAACACGAGTAAACGCGTCTTATGCACCCCTCCCCGCTGGCACGTTCACTTGATAGATTTTATTGATGTTTCAATACGAATGAGAAGGGGGCGGCAAAATACAGGCGGCCCATGGGCGGCAAGTAGGTAAATCCGGCCCTGTTTCTGGGAGCTTCAAACATTTTTCTGCACCTCGTTTCTGTTCGCAAAAAATGAAAAGTTTAAAAAATGCAAAGAAAGGCGAAAAACAAGAATAAAACATGCTGGTGCCTGATTCTTAGAACTTAATACGGTTCCACCTCTCGTTATATTTCTATGCCTAAGGTACCGCATAGTCAAATTTATTGTATTCTTACCGCCCATGAAAAGCGACGTAAGTTGCTAAAAGTGTTAATTTAGAAGGAATTTCGATGTAGGAATTTTGTTAACGCGAGTAAAAGAGAAGTTTGAAGAGTCTAATGTGTTGACGAGAGGGTTCGAGGGTCAGTAAGAATGTTTAAGGATTATGTGCGAGAGACAAAAAGCGAGGCACGAACAAAATGTTGAGAGGGTCAAGCATTTGACGGTGCGATGAATTTCAAATAGATGCAACAAGTCGAGTGCAACCACCGTCCGTTCTAAGCAAACGACACCTGAAGCCTTAACCGAAGCGATTACCTCCGCACAGTGGAACAAATCTGACATGAACGGTTGCATAATCACTATCCGAACTTGAGTGTGTAAAAATTCATTGTAATCACACCCGTTCAAGCAATTCCTGAAAATTCTACTGATTGAACTTGGATGCACTTTTGAAAAAAACATGTCGATGCATTATGATAGTAGAAAAAATGCATCTTTATAACATCATCACATCTTTCATCAAAATTTCCTCTCTTGGAAGACAACCAGTCGTCGTTTCGATAAGATTCGTGACTTTTTTTCTTTTTTTTTTTTGAATTTTTTTTAAAAAAAATGCATGCCGCATCGCGCATGGATTCTCTTGAAAATTGAAATATATGAGTGAAAATTTCCAAATATCCTAGTCCACATATCTAGTTTCTCTACTCTCACCATCGGTGTGCCTAGTTTAGTGTGTACCTGTACCACTTTGTATTATAATGTTCTCCGACTGTGAGGACGCATTGTTTTTTTTTTTTTTTTTTTTTTTTTTTTTTTTTGGCAATTTTCTTTGAGCTGCCGATAAAATTCAGTGAGATTTTCAAACAAATTCAAACATCAATTTTTATGTAAAAAAATAAAATGGCGGCGAACATCTTTTGTGACACTTTTGCCGGTAGGTGACGATTTCTCCGCGCGGAGAGGCCGGTAGATACGACTTGGATAAAAAATGAAAAATTAGGGAGTCAGAAACCTTATTTTCATAGCATGATGAGATTAATTAAAGTCTGTGGGTCGTGCATGTTCACAACACGCCAGAGTTGATCCACCGAGCGCTTAAACGCGGGTTAATGTTGTCACCTCAACATCTGAACCGAAGTTCCCTCCCCGCTACCCCACACCGTATCAATTAACTTGATACCTTCCTCAACCCTCTTGTATCAAAACAGCCGATAAAATTCTTCATGGCTCATTGAGAGCCTAAAGCATGTTCTGTTAGATGCCGCTAAGGCCTAAACCAGGTATCGCGATTGAGAATAATTTTTGCTTTATTTCATCTGAAACTCCGAGGTAATTATGGCTTATTATTATTTAATTAGATTTCGCATGTTTACGTCATTATTAATTAGAAGATCAGTACCTTTCCTCCTCCTCACCGTGATTACATTATTAAATGGAGAACGTGGTCTGGTAGCGACTAGGATGATGGGGAGAAAAGCCAGGAGAGAGATTATTCCTACTTACAGTCCATTAGCTGTTTACTAGATAGTGATTTGACAAATACGACTGTAAATACATATACATGTTGAATTCTTGAATTCAGCAAATCTAACACATTTTGTGGATTGCAGAGGGAGTGGTTTGGACGAATTAAATTGAATTTTCCATACGATAGAGACTGGTCAACCAACTAAGAGCTGAACAAGATTATTAACATCTCAAAAAATAAAATAAAATAAAAAAGAAAAAAAAAATGCACGAAAATGTTTTATTGCTACGCTCGCAGTATTTTTCATGATGTTTTCCAATGTGGGAAACTGTAGAAAAATGGATTTAAAAGTGAGGAAATCTGCCGTCTCGTGACGTCATCAGGCGGCATTTCCCATTTTAACACGTGTATGTTAGCAGATGAGGTAATCTCCTTTAATAATTGTTTATTTTAGAAACCAAGGATATTCTGATGCTCAGTTCATCAGTAGTTTGTTCTCGCACATGAAATTCACAAAATTGCAGGCACCTCTACTATCCTCCATTCCTCGCACCATACTGAACTCAGTTCTTTAAAATTTATTTCTCTGAAAAATTGATTGTTCTTGTGATAAACTTTTTTCATCTCACAAAGTCAGAGTGTATTTCCCAATGTTACTTTCACCTAAAATTGAAATGTCCTCCCTGCTGTACCCTTTTCAATTCGATGGCATTGCTCGCCAGAGACGGATCCAACAATTCGACAACACCGGATTCCCTCCATTTAATCCTATGTTAATTAATCGATTCTTGTCGGAGCACCTGGCCCCTCCAAGAATCGATATATTTCCGTAGGTTTAAATGGAGAATAACAGTGTTGCCAATTTGCTGGATCCGCCAATGTCGCTCGCTTGCCGAGTCATCATAAACAAAGGCAGGCTCCCTTAGGCTAGGTAGGTGTGAAAGCTGAAAAGTCGCGGAGCTGAAATGAGGGAGACTCGAGGGCAGCACCGAATGGGGGGGAGGGGGGTCGCGCTAGGCTAGGGAAGCAAAAGCCGAGCGCACTGAAATTAGAATTCGAGTCGTGTAATATATAACGATGTCACCCGAACAGAAATGTATAGAGGCTCCCTGCTAGTCCATCACAAAATCTGACAACCGTTGCAAATATATATTTCTCCGATACATGGCACGCAACTTCAGCACCCCCTCTTCTCTTGTCTGCCCGACACGTTCGCCGGTTTCAAACGGTGTGAACTGCGGGGCAGTCCATAAGTGGAATAGATGAAGCTGGCATCGGCATAAAGTAGACCCTCTCATCAAGGTATAGGCCTCAGTTTGTCCATTTTTGCTTCGATGGATGGTGGCTACGCATCCACGCATCCTTCCACGCCCGAAAAACCTCGAGTGTCACTCTGTGAGATCGAATCAATTAAAACCATGTTCGAAAATATAATTTAATCATTAAATCATTCGTTGATTACGGTTTTAAACCGATTATTCACTGATGCAGAACTGTTTTACTTCCTCGTTTTTCCCCCCTAAAATGAGGCATGTCAACGTATTATAATCATTTTTGTAAATTTGTTATTGACGCCAGCTTTCGTTCCAACAATTTTTGTGAGATTTTACCAAGCCTTTTTTTTGGGGGGGGGGCGCTTATAAAGTTTTTTTCGTCTATGGACTGATATCGCATCATTTAATTTTGAAATTGAGGCTTTTGGCGAATAAAGGAGGTCAGTTATGTTTTTTGAGTCAACTTGGAACATATTGGTGTTTATCTGTTTCAAGATTTTCCCGAATGCAGTTTTGTTGGTTATCTAAAAATTATATGAAGATCTAGGTATTTCCTCGAAGATTTTGAAACCCCTTTTTGCGACGAAAAAAAAATTAAATTAAATAAAAGAAATGATTAAAAAAGAAGAAAAAATTAAAAATGTAGAAAAAATCTGCTCCATGTTAATAAATACTTTCCGCGAATCAAGTTATACGAGCAGTTTGCAAGGTAAAGAGTTCAATTTCCACGAAGGTAGACGAGGCTCAGCCATAGTAACCGTCGTAAAGAAACATATTTAGTGAGTAATATTCCAATTTCCGTTGCTTCGCCGTATACTGAAGCTTCTAAATTGGCAGGACGAAGTGCTGGCTCTGAGACACCGCTCCACCGTGTGCGGAGACAATGAATACACCTTCCTAAGCATGGTCAATATATCATCAAAGGAGGCAGGACGCACTGATGACACTGTTTCGACGGGCGGTTTACTTTTTTGTCTTTTTTTTTATGAAGTTCATAAAATTTTGCGACGCACTAAAAGAGGGGGGAAATTCAATCGAGGGATTATGATTCGGAGGCAGGGAGGAGACGCCCTGTCACCGTGTGGCTCGTAAAAGGCTGAGCAAAAGTTAATTGAAACATGAACATGGTAGAAGAGCATCTCCCAGGAATGGTAATGTCAAATTATCTCCTTAGTTCCCTCCACCGCAGCCGGCTGAGCCTCGCCGAGGAATCTCATAAGGGAGCTAACTCACTGCGTTGTCATGGCTGTCCGCGTGTCCGCGCTCCTGGATTTATTCTCTTTCTTTCCGCCTCTCATTTATTGCTTCCTCTGAGGGAAACAACACTGTTTACGGAGAGATTTCAAGTGCATCTTCACCCTCTGGTGCCTTCAGCGCGGCTCAAAAGTCGGCGTTTCCCGAACGAATAAACGTAACTCCATTTCAAGGCTGAAAATCTGGCTTGAAAATTTGTCTGATTTTTCAATGAGATTAGATGAAATGATTGGCTTGGAGGACAAGGCGCATAAGTGCAGTTGACGAAAAAATTGAGATATTAATGATTCCAACAAAATTTAGGTTTGAAGTAAAGTGTGTGAAAAATTCACCGGCAGAGTCCAATTTTTAAGCATCGAAATGTGAGTTTGAACTTTTTTCCGCCATATGGCTTCATATAATTTAGAAACTCTAAACACGTTTTTCTCGAAATAGCAAAAACCGCACTCAAGCGCCTAGTCCTCCGAGCCCCTCAAATAGCAGTGGAATTTTTAGTATGAAATGTCCAAACATGTCTCTTTATAAACATGCAATTCTCGGGGGAAAATATGACAACATTGAAATACAGTTACGCTCTCTTCTTAGGGAAACGAAGATTTGGGCCCTATTTTTAGGTGATTCGTCATGCTCAAGTGACGTGGTCGAACTGACATGCAATATATCGCATCGATTAGGTCATAAAAATCGGTAGATTTTGAATTTTCAGCCCAAAAAAAGTCGATGGCCCCTGCGCATGAGCCTAAAGAATCATTCTAAACCAAAAAAAATGTGTATAGTGTAGGGAAATGAAGGCAGAATCCTGTTTGAAAAAAAATCTCGCATTCGATACAGAATTCAATAAACGTATCGAATGCGATGGTTGATTTCCAATCAGAATTCTGCCTTCATTACCCTACATTATGCAAACTTTTTGGTTTAGAAAAATTCAAAATCTACCGAGATTTTTAACCGAATCGATGCGATATATCGCAAGCCAGCTCGATCACGTCACTTGAGCTTGACGAATCAAGTTAAATAAAATACCTACATAGGGCGAGTATTGCCATTTCAACCCTCTCAAATCCCAACTAATTTTAACAGCAGCATCTACTTTAGACAATTTTAATAGGATAACTCAAAGATCCGAGAAAAAACTTAAGAGCATCTGCCCTCTTAAACTTGCCAATCATGGTAAAATGTGTGATACAACTATATCAGCTTCGACGTTGCCCCTATTGCATACTCATCAAATTGTAGGCGCGCTAAACTTCACGCGGATTTCAACGAAGGAGAAGATGGGCCAATGTACAGTATCTGAGGCAATTAGAAACTAGCTACCTTCGAAATAGTTCCAGCGGGAAGGACTACGTTCAAAGGAGAATGGTGGGGGGGGGGGGGGGGGGGAGATTCCCCGGATAGTTATCAAACATGATGTCTCTGTAGAGCATGATATATTTTTCGTCAAATTTTGACCGCGACACTTACGGTTTAAAAATTAAAATTCTAAGAGTACTTCTTCTTTTTCTCCTTCTTTTTTAGTTATCCGCCCCTAGACAATGGCCTAAGTTACTTACTAAGTACATCCCTCCCTACTGTTTCTTTCCATTTGGCCAAGACGCAAGGGACGCGTTGTGAAGTGCGCGTACGTTTTCCTAAGCTGCTCGAACCCCGTTCCCCTCAACTCTTGGTCTTGTATTTTATCGAAGTCACGCGGAATTCCACTTAGTTTCAACACGTGACGTAATCGATCCCTCACCTCATCCTAAGTCTCAACTCCCCAAATGCCGTAACCCCGTCCATTCAGATTGCCCCGTGCTCCAACACCCATAAAAATAACAATCACAGACTCTTCCGTCTTGAAATGAAATATGTCGTGCGACTACCTCAGGAGCAGCGCTGTCACATTAAATGGGATATTCCATTTCTGCGAGGGAATGAGTATTTTGTTGCTCTTTCACCACCCATTTGACTTGGTTTTTGTACAGAGTGTTTTCTGGACACACAGTATGATACTTAACAGGTGAACACTAAAATGAAATAAATACGTAAAGATAAGTGCGATTGAAGAGTCAAATGAGGTATTTGGAGGACTAGGACTAGGCACATAAGTGCAGTTTTTGCTGTTTCGAGAAATACGCGTTTGCAGTTTCAAAATTGCATGGATCCTTATGGCAGTAAGGAAGTTGAAACTGACTTTTTGATGCTTAAAAATTAGAATTTATAGGAACGAATTTTTCACAGAGTATTTACACTACTGTAACTTGAAATCATTAATATCTCAATTATTTCAAAAACTGCATTTATGCGGCTTGTCCTCCAGCAAACCCCTAGAATACAAAGCGGAGGACTTCGGTGAAATACCTACCTGGAGCACATCATCGATGATCAGAAATAGTTTGTTATGGTTTTCAGGTAGCACAGCAGTCTGTTACTTTCTGATCAACCAGCACAGCTCGCACAATTTCATTGGTTACCTGGAAATGAAAATGCGTTTAAATGATGAGACAGATAAAAACATAGATAATCACAAGAGAAATGAGTGGAGGAAAATACTGCGGAGCAACAAGAGAATATAGGTCTCAGAAAAACGAACGAGTTGATGGAGTTAGGTTAATGGTGATAACTCATACTTGAATCAGTGAGTTCAAAAACTCGGGTTTTTTTTTTCGATTTCCACTTTTTTACCGTTTAGTAACACTCATGGATAGAAGCATCTGTACGCAAAATGAAATTTCGAAATTGCAATCGGAAGTGCTCGAAACAGCGACGGGAAAAGGGAAAAATCGAGGTATATTCCATTGGAAATACCAATTTTTCCTGGTAAAAATTGGCGATAGGAGCTGTGTTTCAAAATACCATAGGAATTCTTAAAACCGGTTAAAGGAGGCATTAGAAAATCATATAGCTGGCTGTAGAAAGCGGAGAAAATCATACAGCCGGGCTATGCGAAGCGATAAACAATCATACAGCCGGGCTATAATTCCTATCGCCGGGCTATAAACTTCATCGCCATCTACTATAAAAGGATATAAGAAATTGTGTGGAAATGTATGTGCTTTGAAAATCATGAAGTTTGTTACGGAACCACCTTAATATTTACAAAACACACACTATATTTTCCTTTAATACATATTTTTTTCATCAATTAAAATGAGAATAATCCATACAGAGTGTGCAAACATTTCAAAATCATGAATTGAATCATGAAACGCTGACTCCGCGAGATTAAATATTAGAGTCTAACACAAAGCGGAGCGGCGGCGCTTTGGCGCCTACAAACCTAACAGGGATACTTCACGCATTACGCAATGCGTGAAGTATCCCTGTTAGGTTTGTAGGCGCCAATGCGCGTTTAGCACTGGCTGCCCGCCTGCCACGACGCCTGGAGCAACTATTTCACACTAGAGGTATTGCACAGTATCATACGATATTGAAGGCGCTCCAATATATTAAGAATGGCATTCTTCATAAGTACGGAGCTTTAATTGCAAAATAAATCAAGATACTACGGCAAAAAAAGAGAGCGGTGGTCCAAAAACTCACTAAGTCCTAGCATCCGTATTTAGTAATGTTTAGCATACACTTTATCACCTGGCTGTTGCTCAATCGCCATCGGCTATAAAAGGCTATAAGAAATTGTATAGCCGGCTGTAGAAGATATTGAAAATCTTACAGCCAGCTGTAGGTCGATGGTATTTTGGAACACAGATTCTACTGCCAATTTTTACCAGGGTTTGGCCATTTCAAGGGAAACAAGTGACCATCCCATCTTGCGGTTTTCTTTTTTCGCTTCAATATACCTTGTACCAACAAGTTATATAAATATTCAAGCGTTATTCAGGTCGAAAAATATAAATTTTTGAGGCAGACTATGAAAAAACAGTACCTGAAAGTCGGTGAGAATGAAAACACACCAACGCGGAAATTTTTAAACGCCTAATTCTCTGTCATCAAACATGATGTATCGATTTCAACTTGGTGCTTTACGAAGTCTCTGTGTACTTGTCTTTTGGCACCAAAAAGGTTTTTCTTAAACTAACTTCTTCGCCCGCTGCGCAGTTTTAGGTGTTTCCTGAACAATTTTTTTTTCCGAGTTGGTGTGTTTCCGAACTCGTTGATTCAACCTAACAAAGAGGTAAGGAATTAGCAAACATTTTCTTGTGCCGTCATTAGCTGAGCTCTCAGTCTCTTGCAACATGATGACGAAAGTAAGAAAAGTGAAAAACCAGTGAATGAAGTCAAAGTCCCAGAATTTTGAAAGACTTAAAGGGAACGGTCTCTCGAAGCGGTGGGTCAAGGAAGTGATGATGATTGAAAGTGAAGAAAGACCACCATCTGCAACCCACTCACAAAAAAAGCAAAGGGTTGGGCAGGGGATGTAATCCAAGAGCCTCTCAAAGACATCGCAATGCGCTGAGAGAGTCCTCTGGGAGAATAGGAGGCAACTCGTGACTTGTGTGCAAAGAAATGGAAAGCTGAATGGAATGGCTATTGTGATGGCTTATCTCTGGTTCTCCATACGAACATACCCACTACCATAACACACTAAATTAATTAAACTCGTCTTACTCATTTGTCCCTGCAGCTCTTTTTTGTTGTCTTTAAATTTGCCCTCTCTCTTCATCCAGGGACACTCTTTTTATTCTACGCATCATCGTGTACAGTGAAAATTTCAAACAGTTTTTATTTAGAAGGATTTTTTTTCATATTTTATTAAAAGTAGAAATTACGAAGAACTAATGTAATTTGAAGAATCTAGCTTTCAGTGATGACTTCGAGGCATTGCATTGAGACGGAAAAAATATTTTATTAGAATTTATTTCGCAGATCACCGCCGCTTAAGCACACTTGGAGTAGATTTTACACGCTAGGGAGTCGATTTTGGAAAACTCAAGTCATTAGTCTTTGGCTGTGCCAGTTCCCTATCTCCGCGTAAAAAAGTATCCTTTAAAGCTTCGAAACTGTTGGGTCGGTATGTAGGGGTGTGTTAAATCGGGCAATTAAATTATTATAATCATGAGATCAGCATAATTCCTCCAAAAAAATTAAAAGTGTACGAACGTCATAAGATTTTTCGAAACAGATCCCATTAATTCGATCTGCAACGCAATCCGTGAAAATCGCTCTTAATATCTGGGCATCCTATTGAAATCGCTGAAACATCCTCAGTTAGAAACCAATCTGCGCAGCTTCCAAATTTAAATGAACTAGCCATCAAAAATTGGCAGAAAAAGGAAAACGACAGAGAATAGTTCTCTTCGGTTACTCTACAAGGATTCTTAGCTCAAAAATTAGAATTAGAAAGCTTAGTTTTCGATCGACGTTCAGTTCTAATGCTCCGCTTAATCTAGGTAAAATATTCAAGATCACCAACGCACGCTTCAATATTCCCAGTATAAATGGATTGATCCTCGTGAAATTAATATTTACATTTTTTAATTAACTTCTGGAGATATCTACACGGTAATCTTTTCACAATCATTCTGGGAGGATAGAAATCCTAGCAGATGTGGTCTTCAGGAGAAAGATTTATTCAGTTTCATTTATTTCTAATCTCGTCGCATATTTTCCATATTTTCTCTTTCATTTTTTTCATGATACATGAAAGGGTTTTTGTCAACGACGAGAAATGTAAGTATATTGGAGCCCACCGTGTTTCCAGACAAAATTGCACATTACGACTACATTTAGCGTTAAGGTACTACTTTTTTTTTTAACGCTGCAGATAATAACAACGTATGTGTCATTACTGTTCCAATAAAGATAATCAATGTAAAATGTTTATTGCAAAATGTAGTCCAGTCTATTTCATCCTGGAGAAAGAGACCCGTGGTGCCGGAAAAATTGAATATGAGTAACCTGGTGTTCGGAGTGTTTTACACAGATTTTGATACCGAAAATGCTCCGAAATTTCAAGACAAAGCGATGCTTTAACAGTTTCAAGCTTACATTTCAAAAATATTTTTCTGAATGGGTTCCAAGCTTATTTACAGTTTTCATCCAATAACATCGGGGGGAAAATAATCTCTGTAGCTTAAAATTAAAATATTTGACAAAAAGAAAAAAAATCATTCACGGCATATTTTTAGGAATGCTAGAGAATATTTTCCATCGGTAATTAAAATTCTACTCATTGAACCCACCTAAATTAAAATTGCAGTCCTAACAATTTGCCTGTTTGCTTTTTTTCGCGAACAATTACACACAGTGAAGGAACTCCAATTCCAAATTTCTCAGAGTATACTTTCTCATTGTCAGTGTGATTTAAGCACGGCAGTTAGTTTTAAACAAGCATTTCAGCATATATGCTGGCATTCTAAAAGAAGAGTGTTGATGGTCTTAAAATCCTACAATATCTCCTCTTTACAACCATTTTCAGGGGTAGGTTGTTCTCGGCCCTAGTCGGAGCATTAGTTAACTTTAGCAAAATCCATTAGCTGTTGATGAAAATGGTCTCCTAGTCCGTCCGTCTGGGCAAGGAGTCCGAGGGATTTTCTGGAAATCTTTGATTTGTGGTAATAGGTTACTTGTGGGAGGAGCAGCGAGGGAAACAGCGGAATGGAAGAAGGCGGATCGTAGGAATGGAAGGTGAAAAGGTATCTCGGTGAAATCCTTGGAATTGCATTGTTGCAACTGAGATATATAAGACTTTTCTTCTCGTGACAATTGCTCTAAATTTAACACTGCTAAAAGAACCGGGCTTCAATCGTCGGCTTAAAAGTTTTCGTTTAAATTTTTGCATGTTCACGACGAAACTGTAAGAACTCGAATTTCGGTTTTTGACGCTGCAGGCCTCTGTCATAATTTATTTTCTCGATGACACCATATTCGAAGTCGTTCCTTGAAATTTTTTCTATATCTATGTATGTGTAAACTGCCGTATAAAAATTTCAAGCAGTAGTGTTGGTCCATCTTCCTAAAATAAAATGGGACCAGAGATTTTGAAAGAACGCAAACGAGTTTTGCGTTTTTGCAGTTTTACCGGCGATATTCACTGGACCATGCGAACCAATTAAAGCACAACAATTCCGTAATGTTGGCGTTGATCTCATCAAAAAACCTAAAAAATTGCATCAGGCGTTCTTCAGGATTAGCTAAACTTTTATGATTGTTTGTTGAGACGAAACTTTTATGATTGGTTGACTTAAAGCGTTGTTTTTGATCAGGAATTTTGAAGTAAAGATCAAGTATAGTTCCAATACAATAACAACTTAATTCGGGGAAAACTGCTGAAAAATAAAAAAGATAAAATACATAAACCGAGAAAAAACTGAGTCGTTTCAAGAGTTTTTTCTTAATCTTTTCTACTTCGCAGCAGCCTTTCTCCGGATCGAGTTGTTATTTTATTGTGTATTTTAGCTGATTAAGTTGTTCTTTATCTTGCATGGTTGGATCGCGTTTATCAGAAAGGAACCAAGCCACATCAGCTATTGCCAAATTTAACTGGGCAATTTAATTTTTTACAAGAGAACTTGTGTGTGGGTTCCTTTGAAAACTTTATGGAATTTGCTCCGTTTTGTGCAGAAAATTCACTGAAATTTGCACAAAATCCGCACAGCCGTTTTTATGTAAAAAATTGAACTGCCAAATTGCCTCTATGGCATCGCGTTACGAATTCGTAACAGCGTATGTTCGTGGTTTTAAAAATTGAATCTTTCCCCTAAGTCATGCTTTTGCAAAATTGCATTAGTTGCTTCTCTTTTTGAAAAATTGATTCCCTTAACTTTAAATTTTGAAAACAAAAATTTTACTCTATTTTTTTTATGCAAGCTACAAAATAGATTAGTGTTCCCTAGAATCTGAGATCCAAAATAATTCATGCCATAGAGGGTTGACGCGGTCCAGTCAAATTCTCCATAGAGGGTCCACAAACCCTAAAAATCGCAGAAATAAATATTTCCTAAGAGAGAATTTGGCAATATTTGAATAATGATACGGCGCTCTCCGATTAACACGGGAGTCCTGGGCGGTGACGCGTGCCGCTCGGGTCGGCGAAAGAAATGCGGAGATGATAAATTCCTGGCGGGCCGTAAATAACTCGATAACGCAGGAATTATGACGTGGACACGGCGCCATCCGCGGATTCACCGTTTCTCGGAGGGAACCAACGTGGAAAATCGGAGAGCGCGCGTCTTCTATTCGTCGGGGCGGGAAAAAACGTGTGCAATGTGTTGAGATGTCTGCGGATGGGACGGGGTAGTCGAGAGGGAAGGAATTCAAAACTTGCCGGAGGAGCGTCTCGCAAGAAAGATTTGTAGGAGCAATTTCCCTCCAGTGTTTTATCATAACGCCGCCGACGACGCCACGACCATGATTATAAACTTGGAGCTTTCGGGGGCTCACGGCTCACGCGCGCACCTTGGGCACGTTGTCAGGCAGTGGCGTGGCGTGAATTGCGATAAATCGATCGTTATGCCATTTAAACCTATGAAAAAAGATCGATTATCTGGGTGTTCGCAGCGAACACCTCAGTAATCGATTCTTTACCATAGCTTCAAATGGCGAGTTATCGATAATCGATTATTCACGCCACGCCACTGGTTGTCAGGGCCCGGAGACGCGTCCAAGTTTCGGCGGGGAGAATTTATTTTTCAATGAAACGCGACTTAATGATAGTAAAATTTGCTCGTTGACACGACTTAGGGTAATACCTCGGACGGAGTGCGAGACTCGCCCCGCCCACCGACTTAGCGGAGCGACGCCCGTTAATTTATTATTTTTTCATTTCACATACTTTTACGCTCTGATATTTCTTCCTTAACCCCCTCTGCCTTTCAGCCCCCGAACCGCCCTTCCCCACCCGTCAACCGTCAACCCTCGCCGCCCATCCCTCACCCTGAGTCTCAACCTATGCGAACTGTTCCGCGCTTTCATATCAGCCTCATATTTTCACGGTGTCTGCCTGGTGCCTGGGCCTAAGAGCGGTGCTTCGCTGTTTCACGAGGAGTAGTTTTTCGGGGCCAATTCTAGAGGTAGAGAAACCTGTTCGTGAAATGCATAACACTAAAAATCGGATGTTTTTGCCTATCTTCTTCCCCCGTTACATAAGGCTATACCTCCTGACAAAATACGTAACGCTCCTGTTTAAGCATCTGCCTCAAAATTGAAAAAATCACTGATAAACCTCAGTTTTTCCTCTCTATTTTTGGAAATAAGTGAAAAAATGGGTAAAGGCAATTATGGAAGAAAGAAACATACCTAAAGGCAAAATTAATATCAAAATTCAATGAAAAAATGAGAATGATGAAACTAGAGTGAAAAAAACCTTCATGAAAATAGAAATTTCTATTTCTTTCGTTGAATTTTTTGAAACCAAAATTCATGCGAAGAATTTTTCAGGTCCCTCATTATCTAAATAGCGAGCAATTTTTTTTCTCTGCCGACTTGAAAAATTCGCGTAAAATTGTATGAAATCGCCAAGAATTAAGAATTAAAAGAATCAGTAGGTAATTTGGTAAAATTTGTTCAAAATCTCGATGTTAGTTTACTTCCGGTTTAGATCCACCTTCGCGGCGCGCCAAAAATTATAATTAAATAGCTGAAGCTATGATTGTGAATCAACTAAATATATACCTAACCCCCAGGAACAGGGCCGGATTTACCTACTTGCCGCCCATGGGCAGCCTGTATTTTGCCGCCTCCTTCTCATTCGTTTTGAAACATCAATAAAAACCATCAAGTGAACGTGCCGGAGGGGGAGGGGTGCATAAGACACGTTTACCCACTCGCGTTGGATACATTTTTTGCGAAAGCCATGTCAACACTACTAGTAAAATTTCACGGAACTTTGCGCGAAAGTCAAGTTCCGTAAACCTATCTCTATGTGGACAAGGTCCTCCGTTTATAAGAAATGAACCAAAAAAGTATGAAAGAACAAACATAAATGCGGGTTAATAATTTCAACTTCCGCCGCCTCGCCGCGCCGCGATTGGCGCAATGCGTGAAGCATTCCTGCAGTCTTGTAGGCGCTATACGTTTCACGCCAACCGCTCCTGACCGCACTGTGTTTGGCGCAATGAGTGCAGTATTCATGCAGTCTTGTAGGCGCTATACGTTTCACGCCAACCACTCCTGACCGCACTGTGTTTGGCGCAATGGGTGAAGTATTCATACAGTCATATCATTTTTTACACAACATTCCTCGGCCATCGTTGAAGGCATCATTATAAGGTTTAATAGAACGTATTCGATACATCAAACAGGTGGGATTGTATCGATATCAATTGGTTCAACATGAAAACATAGCCTCAAAAATCAATTTAGAAATCTGAGGGTACGGGTCTCTTGTGATAGATTTTTTATTCCTTTGAGTACCAAATGGCAATGAAAAGGATAGTTAGGAATTGTCTCATTTTCAGCCTATCCAACTTAAGTCCAAAACATTTTGTTTGAGGTTACGTTCTATTGTTTTGAACCAAACGGTACGTCGAACCACTATCGAAAACGATCCATCTCTACGGAACGAGTCTTTTGTGATAGATTTTTTAACCTTCTGAGTACCAAATGACAATAAAAAGCGAAATAGTCAGAAATTTTCTAATTTTCAGCTTTTCCAACTTAAGTCCAAAAAATGTTTTTTGAGGTTTTGTTCTATTGTTTTGAACCAAACGGTACGTCAAATCACTATCAAATACGATCAATTTCTACGGAACGGATCTTTTGTGATATATTTTTTATTCTTTTGAGTACCGCGATAAAAAGTGAAATAGTTGGGAATTTTCTCGTTTTTAGTTTTTCCAACTCAAGTGAAAAAAATTTTATTTGAGGCTATGTTCTATTGTTTTGAACCGAACGGCACATCAAACCACTATCGAATACGATCCATTTCGAATCAACGGAAGGACGAGAGGTAATTTTATAAGGGAATCAAGGTTAGAGGATTAGTCGAGATCGGGAGGCTCGAATAAAAAAGAATGGGTTTCCGTTCCCGACGATCGGGGAGCAAAGTTACCGGGAACTGCTTCCATTCATGCGCCCCCTCCTTGACGCCTCCCGCGGCGCCCCTCGTAAAATTAAGTGAATCGGGGTGACGCAAAAATCTCCGGTCCTTCCGCCCGTTTAGCGTCGTTCGCATGCCGCAATGTTTATAATGGATGGCAGATTTGTTTTCACGCGCTACGTGTTCCGTCTCTTCCCGAACTTAACCCCTTCCCACCCGCCCCGACGCGGCATCCCTCGGGAACTCACCACTTCTTCCCTCATTTCTTTATTATTTTATTAATAATAATTTGTGCGGCACCCACCGAGCTGTTATCCGCCGCCGTGAATAATGGAATATATGAGCCTCCCGCCCCTGCATTGTTCTAGACGCACCACGCCATACGTCCCCGCACGTAAGGTAGTTTTGAACTTAGACTCCGGAATTTTTGCGGCTTCGGTTCTGAGATCCGAACTCGGGAGGGAATTTCCGATTGGATGAGACCTTTTCTGCCGTCCAGACTCACTCTGACTACAGACGCTACCTAATTTTCTCTCGTATTTTATTATTTTAACGAAAAAGTAACATTTTCATAATGAAATTATGTAATTATATAATTATCTACGGGAACCTCTCGAAAAGTTTTAAAAACTGATATTATTCAGTTTTCTATTAACGAGATAAATCGTGACAAGAAATCAGGCAAGATGATATGTGATTGTGATAGGGTCGGTCCCGGATAAATCCTTCCAAATGTTGAATGTCACAAAATCCATATCGATTATTATCCAAGAATAAGTTCCGGTGCGAGGAATATTCATTGGAGGCTTTTAGTGGCAGGTACAATACGAGACAGTTCAATTTATTGGTAAATACATCGGAGATTTCCAAAATGGGCTCATCAATGAGCATATAGAGTCAACGGCAATAAAAATGTGAATAATAATAATTTATGAATTTAAATTTCCTGCCTGCAGGGGAAAAATTAATTTTTCCGAGCCTGAGGCTTTAGTGCTTTAATTTTTAAATACTTGAAAAAGATACTGGAAGACTGGACATGAGAATTAGATGGAATATATTTTCTCTAGTCGCTGTTCAATTCTCTATCAGCCTCGGGATCGTTTCCTTTTTTTACCCTTTGGCGGAGGAAAGTATTCAATTAATTACGGATTATGATAATGAGATTTTGCACTTCAGTAGTTTAGTGCGAAGCATTTCTTCGTTTCCCACAACAAACATCCCTGTAATACCAACGGTAAAAGTGCATACAAACTCTATTTTCCTCCCTTTCTTTTCAATACCCCCTCCCTTCGATGTCTTTTAAAGTTTTGAAGTTGTTTTCCAGGGATGAGATTTTGTTCGGGGAGGAATCGCAGCAGGAATTTTACTTATTTTCTTTATTCAATAACTGCCAAGAGGAATGAAGCTGGGGGAAGGGGGATGTCGTGGAATGTAGTGATTGGTAAGGCTTAGGTAAGCGCGGGTGGACAAACGAACATGGCAAGCACCATTAAAGACATTTCAAGGTATAAATAAAATGTTGGCAGAAAGTATATGGAGTGTGAAATTGGATGCGCAGCATGTGGATGTGTCCGTAACAACTTCAGGGGAGAGGACCTTCGTTCTTATTTCTCGCTATTACAGTCCGTAGACAATAATCGTCTCGCAGATCGGCGGGACAAGACGTCCCATCGAGTCCAATTATTCCTTCCTTACCCATAAAATGTCCATCGATGAATGCAATTTCTCGCCCCGTTACAGGCATCAATTTGGTCTCGCGCTTCGATACCTCACAACATCGTGCGGGATAATTCACTTTTGGATTTTGACAGCCCGTTTACTTCTTGTTCTTCAAATGAAAATGAGAGGAAAAGAAGACAAAGCGCACTGCACTTCAAACCGCTTAACGCTCAATGGCATAGCGTTACGAATTCGTAACAACGTATTTTTGGAGTTTTTAAAAATGGAAATTTTTCTCTGAGGCATAATTTTGGAAATTTGCATTATTTTTTTTTTGTGAAAACTTAATCCCTAAAATTTAAAATTTTGGAAAAAAAATTAAACCCCCTATGTTTTTTATGCGAGCTGCAAATAGATTAGTGCCCCCCTGAATCTGAGATCCAAAATTAATTCATGTCATAGAGGGTTAAACGTATTTATGCTAAAAGGTAAAGTGTGCGAATGGACTACATCAAAGGAAACTGCCTTGGTTGGTAGCACTGGCTGTCAGAGAAAGTTAAGACATGTTAATGAGATATCTCTTAAAGAAACTGTCAAATATCCGAGTTCGGGAAGCATTTTTGCTCTTTTTTGGTAGAAACGCTACTTTGTATTTTTACAATTTTGTATGGTAGGACGACCTCATAGCCAGAGGCAACCCGGACGACCACCCAAGAGATGGGCACACAGCTGCCTTTCATCCCCGGAGAATTAAGTGATCTCTTTCATCGCCATCATATTTTACTTATCATATTTATATACTAATTTAGAGGCTAGATAAACAGGGTCACGGCCCTAATCAGAAGTTAGAAGAAGAAGAAAAAGACAAGTTTGTATGAAAAATAAAACGGAGAATGTCAAAAAGATGCTCTTTTTTTACGCGTATATATAATTAAGTATTTGTGTACATATTTGAAGCTGTTTGGACATGTTTCTACCTACCTTAGTCATACCAATTTTTAATGCACGTAAGTTTCAAAATCTTCGAAGCTGAGAAATCAATAAGGTTATAATTTATGCAAAGTTAAGGTCAAGAGACGGCAGAAGTCGGTAGAATACGTTTGGGAAATCAAGGTTGCGCATACAGTTTACACAATCGTCGTTTACATTCCAACAGCGTTAAAAAAAAGTAAGAAATCATAATGATCGAATCGCTTCTCAGAATGATGGAAATACACGTTGGAGTAGGAGTACAGAAACAATACAACTAAAGTGCAAACCATAAGAAACCTTAAAATCTTTAATGGTGAAATCGTTTACAACGACATGAATGAAAAGTTTAGGACTCGAGTATACTGATGTACGTAAACAGTTCCTGATTTTATTATACGAAAAAATCAGCCAAGTTTTCAACGGTCATCCAGAAATCACTTTTTGAGAGAAATTGAAATTTATTAGTCAGTTTTGAAACTTCAGGATGGAATTACGTTCCCATGTCTTTGAAACGACGATTTTTTGGTGTGATATTGTGTTGAAATTTTTGGGAAACATCCCGCCAAGTACACAAAACATTTGGTGAAAATGACCATACTCGTATGAGACATGTTCCGTTTTCGATTTTAATCAGCAGTAGTGATATTTTTACCGTCAAGTGATAATGACATAACCGTAGTGGTAAAATTATTGACATAATGGGAGAAATACCAATATTAATGATCGTAATTAATATTAATCAAGGATTTTCATGAAACACCAATAATATATGGTAACTGAAACGCTGGATGCAGAAAGGGCATTTCTTGGTAGGGGTGTCTCAAAATCTCCGCTAAAGTTTCATCCGTCATAATTAAAGAGAATGCATATAAATCGTTGTGACTTTTACTAAATATACTTCATAATTTTACGATACAGGAATCGTAAAATTTCTGAAAATTCACTCTATAGTTTCCTCTCTAAAAGATAAATTGACTGCGTTTAGCAGAACAAAACCAAGCCACATCAACTTTTGCTAAATTTAACTGGGCAATTTAATTTTTTATGAGATAAGGTGTGTGCGGATTCCTTTGAAAATTTTGAAGAATTTGCCTCGTACTATGAAGAAAATTCACTGAAATTTGCACAAAAATCCGCACAACCGTTTTCATGTAAACTATTAAAATGCCCGCTTTTTGGCAATAGCTGATGTGGCTTAGTTCCTTTCTGCTTAACGCGGTCCAAATTAGCATTGGAGATTTTGAGACACCGCAACCGACAAATCGACGGTGCAAGTCGGCAATCACATAACTCGTTTGCGGTGTCTGAAAATCTCCGCAACTACGTTATTTTTTTAAAGGAGAACAAATGGACATGATTCCTTGAAGTTTTTGCAGAATTTTCCTCGCACATAGAAGAAAAATCACGGCAGTTTTAAAGAATTACGTTGAGAAGTTTTCCGTTTAAAAAATAAAGTATGACAGGAAGTCTGCGATGACGCAAACCGAGTTATGTGATTGCCGACTTTCACCGTCGAAATGTCCTTCCTGCACACAACGCCTCAATTTCAACCACAGTTCGTCGCTTGCCTGACATAAGGGCGTAACTATATACATTGAGATGAGCCCGGAAAAGCACTGAAACGTATGGAAGACAGGGTTCACTGCAGAGTGTAGTTACGCCCTTATGTCAGGTAAGCGACGAGCTTTGCCTCAGTG
Source organism: Bemisia tabaci (assembly GCF_001854935.1). NCBI lineage: Eukaryota > Metazoa > Arthropoda > Insecta > Hemiptera > Aleyrodidae > Bemisia > Bemisia tabaci. The sequence goes on from NW_017552543.1 coordinate 2,326,534, forward strand.
TAATTGTACCAGTATTTAAAGTTTGAGTTTTTCGACACTACGGTCCCTTTCTCTAATGATCACAGCGGTTGGTTCCTATCCGATAAAACGTTGGGTGGAATTAATCGAGTGTCCAGCGCTAGAAGCATCTCTCCATGGGCATGTGATAGCCTCGGGGCCTTACTTAAAGTTCTCACGTAGTGGGCAGGTGGGGGAAGGGCGTGGGCGGGGGTGGGGGTGGACCCAGGCGTGAGAAAACTAACTTGCGGAGTCGCCGGCCCTCATTAAGTGGGTTAAAAAGGTTCCGGGGATTCCTTTTGTGTTTAGGGGCTGTTAGAAAAACAACTTTAGTCGAGAAGTTTTGAGCTGCGGGAAGACGCTCACGCCGGGGACCGAAATGCTGAGTGAAGTTGGGAGCCAAGTAGATTCGTTCGGCTAAATCCTGACTCCGACACGATAGCCGCCAACGTTGCTAGATTCCACCTCACGTCACGTCAAGAGCACCCTTTTGCAGAGAAATATCTACTAATAGTTCACTGGAAAAAAAAAAAAAAAAAAAAAAAAAAAAAAAAAAAAAAAAAAAAAAAAAAAACTCCGGCCGTGGAAGTTAAACTTACGGGCTTTATATACATACCGTCCGCGTTCCGGGTTCGGAGGTCGAAAGTTCCGGGTGTAGCAACCAGAGCATTCGGAGCTACGGCTCCAACACCCGGAACTTTTGCCTTCCGGGCCCGGAACGAACAGTATGTCTATATGGCTCGTTATTTTTTTTTTCAATGTTGTGAATTTCAATAGACCCGGTCGTCTTCGGCCGGCATGGGGCTATCTGGGGCGAAAAAATTGCGGACATATGTAGCAGACAAGCAGGGGAAAAGAAAACCGGTTAAATCGGGCAATTCGGGTGATATTGCACTTCAGGCCCGTCGCGAATGTAAGTTGTCCATTTCGCAAACTGCAAATTCCCCCTTCTCGGGAGAGGAAGGGGGTGGGGGAAGGTCTATGCACGGGGAGGGGATGAAAAAGTAAAATGAATACAAAGATGCTCCTGTGTAGACTGACGAGAAAAACCAATGAGAGAATGAAGGATTTTTTTTATTATTATTATTTATTAAAATTCCAGGTTGAAATTTGTGAAGTTCAAGAACTACTTGGATAGTTCAGGATGAGGACGAAATGTGTGAAAATAAAAAGAAGATGCGGAGGCATATGATGATAAAGAGGGATGCTTTCTAACTGAGTGACAACCCTCGCACTGAGTTTAAGTAAATAATAACTTAGTTTGTGCTCGTTAGTTCTAAATCAATTGAAGGATTTCTAAACCAATTTTGAAATCATACTCGTACATTCTCAAAGTATTTCATGTCAACGGTGAGATACAATATGACGTGGTTACGAACTGAGTCTTGGGGGATATTTTTCAATTTTACTTTCTTTGTTTGTTGAAAACATGGATGATTCATGAGGCTATGTTTTTGGCAACAGGGATGTGCATGTTTGATAAAGACGATAATTGGTAAGTTGGCTCTCTTCATAAAGCTCAAACACCCTAGATTCGATTCATGGCATTTTCGTGAAGTTTCCTCGCTCTGTTAGTAGTTGGAGTCAAACTTAAACGCTGAGGTTATGCTAATAATCTAAAAGCACAAAAAGTTTGCGGCCTCAAAGTTTCCTCCTTTCCTCCATACAAGGGGCACGCGTTTCTAATGCGTTTCAAGAAATGCGTGCTGCATAGATGCCTCACTGTATTGTACTTACATACTTCCAAAATGTTGCTCTTCAGTTTAAAATGTTGAATCCTATCTCGTCTCCTCAGTGGCCGTGGCCAGAAATTTTTCATGATATGATCTTCGGTCCAAAATTATAATGGGGGGGGGGGACAAAGATAGAACTAAAAAAATTCCTGAGAATCACGAAAAATTAAGTTTTATTGACAGAGGATATCTAGACCTTTTTGAATCCCCCCCCCTTCTCTGAATCAGACATTAAATTATCAGGGGAAAAATCGAGTTTCAACATAGCTGGAAATAGCGCAATCGAGCCTCCTTTTTAAACTTTCCTTTCAAATCTGAGCGACACCTCGGTAGCAGCATTGAGCCGATTGAGCGGAGCAATGCGAGCTAATACGCCTCGCGCCATCGCGCCTTCAATTTTGAGGACGCAATACGGACATCCATCAAGTACGAATAGTTGTATCTCTGCGCCGTCATCAACGCAAGTCCTTTCCTTCGCTGTATTTCCATATTGTGTCCGATTGCGATTGTCTTATTTGTGGCGGTGCTTTAAAGGCTATGTGAGAAATACAGTAAGAGTTGCGCCGTGTCAGGGAATTTTTTCTTGACGACTACCTTTAGAAAAGGCACGCCAAGTCAAATTGGGCCGAATACCTTTTCTGTGAGATATATGTACAACTGGTGGATGAGGAGGGAGGGCATTAGAAAGCGCCACTATATATGTCACTATAAGGTTAAAAACTCCAAAATAAGTATTTCTCACCTTCAAAAGCATATGAATAACACAGATAATACTTCAAAAACTATTTAAATCAATCACGGAAAAAATCAAATTGCTGATTTAACAATTCGATTCCTAAAAAAAGTGACTGCAACGTTTTGACGTAGATTTTACAAAAAGAAAATTATACTTTAACCACTATTGTAAGCTAATTTAACCACGTGGATGGTTAAAGTAGCATTTTCGTGTTGTAAAATCTACACTGAAACATTGCGGTCACTGTTTTCAGCAATTGAATTGCTAAATGAGCAATTTAATTTTTTCCAGATTTAAAAATGGGTCAATCTGAACCGACTCGGGACTTTGCGTGTATAAAAGGCTTTTCGGCACCTGAGGGTTAAGCGTCTGCGATCAATATTTGATCGAACAAATATGAGAATACAGTGCATAGTTTGTAAAGAAGTTTGGAATAATATTAAGTCATCTTATAGGCATCGCTTTTTGCGTTCGGTATTAGCTGCGGTGGCAGAGGTTCTGGTTTACCGCTACATTCTCAATGGTAAATAAGATTCCTACTCTCAAGGGATTTTCCCTCCTCTTATCTTGTCTTCTCAGTTCACTCTCCGTGAGTATCTCACCCGTCAAGAAGCGGATTTCGATTTTGTCGATCAACCCTCCCCCCCCTTCGCCATCCCCGTCCTTGAATGACATTTCCCTATGCACAGGGAAACACAGAGACGCTCTTTATTTACGTCCAAGTTTGCATAGTTTGGTCATCTATGTCAGAATGTCTCTATACACGAGGAGAAAACTTATCAAGGAGATTTTAAACAGAAACTGAAGCACAATGCATTGGCAAAGCGTTTCTGAAAAAAACAAAAAACAAAAAACTATAAAAAGTTGGATTAATTTTTAAAAACATCGTCAACTCCCTGTATTGGTACAGTTCAAGAGGCATAGTTATAAAGTCGATTTTTATCCATAAAGATTAAAAGTTTATTTTTTTCGGAGGGTATGGATTCAATCGACATGTATCGATCAAAAAATTAAACGATCGACTTGATTTGATCGACTCACAGGTTTGTGAATTAATTCAGGGGTTAGTCGATCTACTCACGGATTTGTCGATCGACTCACGGTTGTCGATCGAATCGGTGTCGATCGAATCACGATTTTATTTTTCGATCGAATCCATACCCTCCATTTTTGAAAAGTGGGTCCGTTAGATTCTCGTTGTGATGAGAGTAGCTTCAGGAGAGAATTTTAAAATTCTCTTTGAGACTGCCTCAATTTGAAACCCTGAGTGCATTTCTTTTATGTTAAACTCATACATCCGAGGTACTGTTACGGAGATTTTTTGAAGGGCGCTTCGAGATTTCGTGTCTTAAAATATCGGCCTGAAAAAACCCCCAAAGATAATTTATGAATCATTTAGCGATTTTTTTTCAATTTTACACGAACCGCGAAGCAAGTAGATTGTAATCTTGGTCTACCTTTGATATCGCTTTTTTAAAGGTGTCTCCGTCGAGAATTTTTTTTCTCCGGGAAGTTGTAAGATTGGATTACATTTTGCAATAAGGAACCACTATCTTTGGATCTTCCATAAAATCACCTTTCTGCATTGGGAATTTAATGGCATATACGTTGTTTCTAAAATGAGCCAGAAATAGTCGTTCCTCATTGCAAAAAATGTAATCCAACTCGTATTATTTGCATGGATGTCCCAAGGAGCAACCACGCCGGAACATCAGACTGTGAGGCTTGCATCAGATGAAATCATGCTCCGGTTTGGATCTGGATCAATTTGTCTATTCTTAGTGATGAAATAAGAGTTAAATCAACAAAAGAAAAGGTGGGGTCAATGAAGGGCACGCGATCCTTTCCTTTGTAAAATCAAATCTAAAAGTAAGTAAGTTGTTTTGTTACTCAGATGAAAAATGGATCTCGAATCAGTCGGCATTGTTCATTACCCCTCCACTCCAAACATTTATATCGCCCGCCCTCGGTATTATCATATTTGAAAATAACATCATCGCGTGATTTGAGGAACCCTGGCGATCAGTATGGTTATTTGACACTCTCGAAGGCTTGTTCGTTTTTCAGCGAAACACAAACCATTAGAGAATGCCAATGGCATGATAAGTAGTCATTTTCATCGTTGCTTAGTCATTACCCATTTTCACTCTCTTTCAAATTTTTGATAAAAACAACTTCTTTTGTATGATGATCTAGGTGTGCAAAAATGGTCATGCAACACCTCGAAATACATGGTGTTTCGATTGCAACTTGTCCCTTTTTTTCATCCAAAAATATATACCTAGAGCGTGTGTTATCATAATTTATCACATGCTGGAGATCTTGTTATTGGCAAAACAATGGTAACGTATTTTGAAAATTGTTAAAGAAATTGGAGACTAATAATTACAAATTAACTCACGCTCATGGGCATCCCAAATCTCCTCTCCTTGGTTAAATCATTCCCTTCATTCGATGATGAAATCTTCTCCTCTAGCCATCCTGGTGGTTACCAAGTTTGTCGATTCAAAGTCATAAATTGTGTTGGTCAACAGCTCAGGCAGTCAAACTCACCTCATCCCTAGAAAATTAAAGGTGACAATGAGAACCAAAAGTTTACTGCAGAGCAAAAAGTATCTAAACGCCCGTGTGCTTCTTGGCTTTACACATTGAAAAAAAAATCAAAATTAGTAAGATTTAAAAGATAATTCGGCCAACCTCTTTGAAACAGAATCAGTGTTGTACAGTTAGTGCGCCTTCATCTTTTAAATGGGCTGTCGTTATTTACGAATAGTTACAACTAGGCGTTGACAAAGTCAGTTCCCCTTCATTATTTTAGATATGCAACGCAGACAGCCATAGAGCCCGAATAATTGTATCCAGGCGTTGTCATCAACATCGCATTCTAGTATTGAATGGCTGATGTTTATTTGACTGATTATAACGCTATCTGTTAGTTGATGTTTGCTGTTGGTTGCTGTTAGTTTGCCAAAACCATGAATTTGTTTCTGAAAATTTCAAATACCGAAAAATTCTGATTAGACGGTTTGAGACATTTTGGAACAGAGAGCTACAAAGTTTATCATTCCAGTTGGATGTTGACACGTTTTCTGTTAAATTGGTTCAATACCATATTAAAACCGACCGTAAAAGTCGTTTCTGAAAAAATTCCTCCGGTTAGTAAAAAATGTTGCTTTTTTTAAGAGAAAAAAATAAAGGGGAAAGAGCGCAAGGTATCATACAAATATTTTACTCTCAATTATGTATTAATTTCAGAGCTGATGATGTGGAGATGATTGTGTTCAGAGGGTGGCAAACCATCAAACTTGTCAAGCACTCATGCAATAAAGTGATTTGAAGGAATTTTATGCTTTCGAACGAACTCTCAACATTTTGATGCTCCAATTACGCGATCCCTGTTTAGGCAGAGCTTTGATTAATATCGGAGCTATTATTCCCAAATTACTGGAGTAATGAGTCAATGTTGAGATTCGCAGTATATAAAATCGTAGACTTCTGTTAAAAATTAAAAGTGATGACTTAATTTTCCACAATTTCAGGCAACGCTGTCATTAGAGATCATTACCGAAGTGCGTGACTTTTGATCTCTACCGATCAGAGGTTTAACAAGTTAGTTGAAACATTTTGTTCTCCCATAAATACATGACAACCAATCTCACAAGTGTAAAACTGAATAAAATTGACTGAGACATCTTGGCCGTTGGAAATATTGTAGTTTCTTGCACAAAATTGGATAGGCTTAAACAAAACAGTCACACTACAATGCGGTGTTTCAAAATCTCATCATTCACTTTTTTGCAAGAAAACGTACTAAGATCCCCGTCTGAAAATTTGTTCCATTTTTTTTTGCCTGTATTGAGATTAATTCACAAAATTTTAAGCCAAAATGATGTTTCGTTGCCTTCCCAAAAATGTAAATAGGTGATGAGATTTTGTAACATTGTAATGTAGATGTGACTTCTTTTGCCTAACCCTTATCTGATGGTCAAACATGTTCACAGGATTATTTAAGAAAACGCGGAATACCTAGCTAATACCATATTAAAATATAGCATTTTTAAATGCGCGTGAAAGTTTAAAGAACCTCCTGTCAGTATCTATTTGCAAAAGGAGGACAACTCACTTAAATTTCACGCAAAGTTAAGTTAATTTGTCACAATTAAAATCTATTACAAGAGACACCTTTCAACTTTCGATACGTATTGATATAAAATGCACCGACCTCGATCACTAAAACCCTACGCGTGGTAAGAATAATCAAAAGAAATGAGAATAGGCAAACATCTGTACTGCCGTGCTAAGGAAGAACGCCGTATGAACATTCGAGAGTTGCCAAATTTACCTCGATAAAATGTTTATTTTTGAGGGAAGTCATGAATATTTTTCCTTTAAATTTTCAGAATCTTTAGGTGAATTTTTTTTTTTTTTTAATTCATAGAAAATAAATATAACATTCAGTATACAAATATTCAAAAGAAAAGTTGCACTTGAGAACTCAAGTATGTGAATAGCTAAATAATGAGAGATTCATCATATCTTAATCATAAAATCAATAGAGAGTATAAAATCATAAACATTTCGGTCCATATGAAGTCTCAAGTCTAATAAATTGATGGGTTAATTAGTCAATACGAATAATTATTCATAATATTAACCTAACTATTTTCTATGAAACCGGTGCCGGCCGTAGCCACTTCATCGGTTCTTTAGGTGAAATCGCGAACAAAATTATCTAAAAAATTGGGAGGAAAATATTCATAAGTTTACCAGAAAATTCGCGTTTTATAAGAAGAAATCTGGCAACGCCTGAAGGTTCATACGGCGTTTTTCCTCATGTATCCGGAGAGTCTCTCATCTTCCCTCTCATGCGAGGGTGCAACTGCATTCAGACCAGGAGATGACCCGGAAGTAAGGCGCAGTGAGAGCTCTCCTGTCCCTTTTCATCAGTTTACGAGCACGACTTTATTAATTTTCCAACAATCCAATAGTAATGACGGCGCGAGACTCTAACGGCTCAAAAGCTGAGGCGTAAAAGACAAGTGCAAGACCATGATTATTAATGAGGAGGGCGGCCGATCTTTTGCGACTTTTGAAACTTCTCTTTGAATCGTCACCATTTAAATACCTTTGACAGGTTTCCTCGCTCATCCATTACCTCGGCGGCAAAAAATGTACGATGTGTACACTGAAGGACTTCATTAAACCACCAATGGCTGAGATTGCTGATGATAGATCGCCTTCATCCATCAGATGATAGGCTTCTAAATTTGTAGACTCTGCTCAGGGGACACTTATTGTGGTTTTGGTCATTGGTGGCGTAGCCCCTTCCCCCCTCCCCGCGGAAGAGGAAAAAGCTTCGGCTTATTGATTATGTCATTCATGAAGTCACCGATGACGTCATGGGTGAATTAATATCATACAACAGGATAATGAGATCAGACAGAAAGATGCTGTAATGACAGGACTAATTGGATTACGTTTCGCAATAAAGAACCACTATCTCTGGCTCTTCCATAAAAGTACCTTTCTACATGAGGAAACCAATGGCAAATATTTTGTTTCTAAAATGAGCCATAAATATTGGTTCCCTATAGCAAAATGTGATCCAATTCTGCTATTCTATCAAAATATTTTACGTTTAGTTTTTAATTTCACGTTTCAGATTGCGATTTGCAATTAGATTGCTTTATTTTTTGTACCGGTTTTACTATACACCAAGGCACTTTTTTATGGTTTCCTTGAAATTTGCTCTTTGCTCCAAGTGTTTTGTGTTTCATACTGATGATGAGCCCGATGCTCGAACCGTACATTAACGATTAACAGTCAATAGAATAGTGTAATGGCGGAACTTTTTCTCTCCTTTTTGTGAAAATACTAGTCCTTACGACATAGGGTCCGATTCGATGACCATTGAGCCCTCTTCGGCATTTTCCAAGATGAAGCTGTGCAAAATCTGGCACGCAGATGAAGAGGCTGGTGCACCGGTGCACATCGGCGTCCACCATGTCCCGTGTTTGAATTTGATCACCGCCCGCTCCAAAGTAAATGTTTAACTTTTTTCCCCCGGCTGTCATCATCGCCTAACGCGCCCTCTTTCCCCCTCTCCCGTCCCCACCCCCGCAGGAAATGCGGCTCTGCATGCCCATTCCACCCTTGCTCCATTCCGCTTATTAATTTATAAAACTATTTTCCTCAACCCTTCCAACCCCCTCTCTAAGCTCCCCACTAAATTAACAGACTAAGCGTCTAAATAGTCTCGTTCAGATACTGATGTGAGCATGCAAGTATTTCAGTCGGCGCGTACTTATGCACTAATTTCAGGTTTTTAATTATCGTCAGCTCCGTAATTAAGTAAGTGTTTCGATGGTGTTTTCAGAGGAAGCTGAATTAACCGAAGTAGTTACTTATGTGTAGGTTTACGTGCAACGTTTTTGCTCTTCACCTTCATTTGTGGAGTAGGTTCGGCGTGCGTGACCCAAAAATTATCTTTTTCCAGAAATATATATAGAGTCTTCTCTTCTAACAAATCGGGCTTTATACGCAATTCACCCTTGTATGTAACGTAATTAACGGCTGATAAATGACACTTTAATACATTTCAATGTACCCGCAACACGGCGTTTTTTTCGCAAGTCGCAAGATCCTAGGCCTTAAAATATCTTGTTTTTAAAAAAATGTAGTCCTATGAACCGCACGCACGGGCAAGACATACATTTCGATCATCTTACGAATATCTGGAGAGTCGGTCAGATTCGTTTAAAAAGATTATCTAAAAATGAAACTTAAAATTATATTGCAGCCCAAAATTTTGTGAATGTCATAAATTGTTACAGGTCACCCGGTCAGCCAGATTTTTTTCCTTCCCCGATTTTTGACCTCGAGCCTTGAGTTGCTACGGAAAGGTCAATTTTTGGATTTTTGGTTGTCCTTGGCACTAAATGATGAAGATTCCAAACTATTAGCGGCGCTGCCTTGTAGATAGCGCAAAACTCTCTTTACCTCTTTCCATTTACTCGCAGTCGGTTTGTTATTAAATTGACTCAGATAACTTATGGCATATGCAATGTCTGGTCTGGTCCACACACATAAATACATTAAGCTCCCAATGACACTTTGATAAGGTACATCATGCAAAATTTCTTCCTCATGCTCATTTTCAGGAGATGTTGTATCACTTCCCCCTTTTTTCTCTTTTTGTTTAATTTCAAGAGGTGTGGCAATCCCTTTACAGTCAAACATGTTAAATTTCTTTAAGACATCTTTTATATACCTTTCTTGATCCAATCTTATCTCTCCCGTGTTATCATCC
>NW_017552543.1:2337358-2369212 GCF_001854935.1 Bemisia tabaci
GCCTGACGAGGTAATGACCGCAGGTTGACCGTTGGGTGGGAATTCAACTCGGACAAAAGGGGATGCGTAGTGCGGATGCATCTCAAGGGGAGTGTTGTTAGTGTTTGGCGGGCCCACCGTCATAGGCCAAACCCACATAACCATTCATACTCCCAGGCCGAGGTCTCCGGGCAGCGGTGCCCGGGACGTTACACTCGGTCTGGGCCGCGATTGGTATCTGGTCTCCCGGGAGCGGGTCTGGAAAACCCCCCCGGGGCCCGCCGGATCTGGGGGCACTGGATCCACGGATCTGGTTCCCCCTCAATCCAGTGCGGGAGAAAGCAGATTTTCACTTCCGTTTAAACAAAAAAAAAAAAAAAAAAAAAAAAAAAAAACCACGCCGGAACATAAGACTGTGAGGCTTGCATCTGATGAAATCATACTCTGGTCATCGAATGCTCTGGTCTGGTGAATCATGCTTTGGATCTGGATCAATTTGTCTATTTTTTTGTGATGAAATAAGAGTTAAATCAACAAAAGAAAAGGCGGGGTCAATGAAGGGCACACGCTTCTATTCTTTGTGAAATCAAATCTAAGAGTGGGTAAGTTGTTTTATTGCTCAAATGAAAAATGGATCACGGATCTGTCGGCATTGTTCATTACCCTTCCACTCCATCAAACATTCGTATTGCCCGTCCTCGGTATTATCATATTTGAAAATAACACCATCGCGTGATTTGTGGCACACAGGCAATCATTATGGTTATTTGACACTCTCGAAGGCTTGTTCGTTTCTCAGCGAAACACAAACCATTGGAGAATGCCAATGGCATGATAATTATTCATTTTTGCCGTCGTTTAGTCATTAGCAAATTTCACTTTCGTTCAAATTTTTGATAAAAACAAGTTCTTGTGTGTGATAATCTAGGTGTGCAAACATGGTAAGGCGACACATCGAAATACATGGTGTTTCAATTGCAACTTGTTTCTTTTTTTCATCCAAAAATATATACCTAGAGCGTGTGTTAGCATAATTTATCACACGCTGGCGATCTTGTTATTGGCAAAACAATGGTAACGTATTTTGAAAATCGTTGAAGAAATTGGAGACTAATAATTACAAATTAACTCACGCTCATGAGCATCCCAAATCTCCTCTCCTTGGTTGAATCATTTTCTTCATTCGATGATGAAATATTCTCCTCTAGCCATCTTGGTGGTTACCAAGTTTGTCGATTCAAAGTCATAAATTGTGTTGGTCAACAGCTCAGGCAGTCAAACTCTCCTCATCCCTAGAAAATTAAAGGTGACAATGAGAACCAAGAGTTCACTGCAGAGCAAAGAGTATCTAAACGCTCGTGTGCTTCTTGTCTTTACACATTGAAATCAAAATCAAAATTAGTAAGATCTAAAAGATAATTCGGCCAACCTCTATGAAACTGAATCAGTGTAATACAGTTAGTGCGCCATCATCTTTTTACATATTGTAAATGGACTATCGTTAATTACGAATGTTACATCTAGGCGTTTAGAAAGTCAGTTCCCCTTCATTCTTTAAGATATGCAACACAGACAGCCAGAGAGCACGTATAATTGTATCCAGGCGTTGTCATTAACATCGCATATTTGACTGACTATAATGCAATTTTTTTAGTTGGTGTTTGCTGTTGGTTGCTGTTTACTGTTAGTTTGCCACACCATGTATTTGTTTCTGAAAATTTCAAATGCCGAAAAATTCTGATCGGTCGGTTTGAGGTATCTTGGAACAGCGAGCTACGAAGTTTATCATTCCAGCTGGATGTTGACATATTTTCTGTTAAATTGGATCAATACCATATTAAAACCGCGACCGTTAAAGTCGTTTCAGAAAAAATTACCCCGGTTAGTATATAACGCTGCCTTTTTTCTAAGAAAAAGGAAAGGCGAAAGACTGTAAGGGATCATTCCAGTATTTTACTGTCAATTATGTATTAATTTCAGAGCTGATGATGTGAAGATGATTGTGTTCAGAGGGTGGCAAACCATCAAACTTGTCAAGCACTCATGCAATAAAGTGATTTGAAGGAATTTTATGCTTTCGAGAGAACTCTCGACATTTTGATGCTCCAATTACGCGATCCCTGTTTAGGCAGAGCTTTGATTAATATCGGAGCTATTATTCCCAAATTACTGGAGTAATGAGTCAATGTTGAGATTCTGAGAGAGTATATGAAATCGTAGACTCCTGTTAAAAATTAAAAGTGATGACTTAATTTTCCACCATTGGAAACAACGCAGTCATTAGAGATCATTACCGAAGTGCGTGACTTTTGATCTCTACCGATCAGAGGTTTAACAAGTTAGTTGAAACATTTTGTTCCCCCATAAATACATGACACACAATTTCACAAGTGTAAAACTGAATAAAATTGACTGAGGCATCTTGGCCGTTAGAAAAAATTGTAGTTTCTTGCACAAAATTGGATAGGCTTAAACAAAACAGTCACATTACAATGCGATATTTCAAAACCTCATCATTTATTTTTTTGCAAGAAAACGTACTAAGATCCCCGTCTAAAAATTTGTTCAATTTTTTTTCCTGTATTGAGATTAATTCACAAAATTTTAAGCCGAAATGATGTTTCGTTGCCTTCCCAAAAATTTAAATAGGTGATGAGATTTTGTAACATTGCAATGTAGATGTGACTTCTTTTGCCTAACCCTTCCCTAATGGTCAAACATGTTCACTGGGTTATTTAAGAAAACGAGAATATAGGTACCTACACATAATAGCATTTTGAAATGCCCGTGAAAGTTTAAAAACGTGTAAAAAGTGTAAAAAGTGTTACAAAGTGTCAGTGTCTATTTGCAAAAGCTGGACAACTCACTTAAATTCCACGCAAAGTTACGTAAATTTGTCACAATTGAAATCTACTACAAGAGACATCTTTCAACTTTCGATACGTATTGATACAAAATGCGCCGACCTCAATCACTAAAACCCTACGCGTGGTAAGGATAATCAAAAGAAATGAGGATAGGCAAACATCTGTACCGCCGTGCTAAGGAAGAACGCCGTATGAACATTCGAGAGTTGCCGAATTTCCTTCGATAAAATTTTTATTTTCGAGGAAAGCTATGAATATTTTTCCTTTAAATTTTCAGAATCTTCAGGTGAAATCGCGAAAAAAAATATCCGAAAAATTGGGAGGAAAATATTCATGAGTTTACGAGAATAATCGCATTTTATGAGAGGAAATTTGGCAACGCCTGACGGTTCATTCGGCGTTTTTCCTTATGTATCCGGAGAGTCTCTCATCTTCTCTCTCATGCGAGGGTGCAACTGCATTCAGACCAGGAGATGACCCGGAAGTGAGGCGCAGTGAGAGCTCTCCTGTCCCTTTTCATCAGTTTACGAGCACGACTTTATTAATTTTCTAACAATCCAATAGTAATGACGGCGCGAGACTCTAACGGCTCAAAAGCTGAGGCGTAAAAGACAAGTGCAAGACCATGGTTATTAATGAGGATGGCGGCCGACCTTTTGCGACTTTTGAAACTTCTCTTTGAATCGTCACCATTTAAATACCTTTGACAGGCTTTCTCGCTCATCCATTGCCTCGGCGACAAAAAATGTACGATGTGTACACTGAAGGACTTCATTAAACTACCACTGGCTGAGATTTCTGATGGTAGGTCCTTCATCCATCAGATGATAGGTTTCTAAATTTGCCGACTCTCGCTGCTCAGGGGACATTTATTGTGGTTTTCGTCATTGGTGACGTAGCCCCCCCCTCCCCCCGGAAGGGGAAAAACTTCGGCTCATTGGTTATGTCATTCATGATGTCACCGATGACGTCATGGGTGAATTTGTATCATACAACAGGATAATGAGATCAAACAGAAAGATTTTGTGATGACAAGACCAATTGGATTACGCTTTGCAATAAGGAACCAGTATTTCGGGCTCTTCCATAAAAGCACCTTTCTGCATGGGGAAAACAATGGCAAATATGTTGTTTCTAAAATGAGCCATAAATAGTGGTTCCCTATAGCAAAATGTAGTCCAATTCTGCTATTGCATCAAAATATTTTACATTTAGTTTTTAATTTTACATTTCAGATTGCGATTTGCAATTAGATTGCTTTATTTTTTTTACCGGTTTTACTATGCATCAAGGCACCTTTTTACGGTTTCCTTGAAATTTGCTCTTTGTTCCAAGTGTTTTGTGTTTCATACTGATGATGAGCCCGATGCTCGAACTGTACATTAACGATTAACAATCAATAGGATAGTGTAATGGCGGAACTTTTTCTCTCCTTTTTGTGAAAATACTAGTCCTTACGACATAGGGTCCGCACTGAGAAAAAACTATGGTTTATAAACCTATTAGAGGTAAATATGGAACACCTATAATAGTCGTAAATAAACTAATGATTCTCGGTCTGTGAACCATACTAAGGTCTCTGTACCTAATTAAGGTACCCCGTACCATAACTAAGGTATATGTGCTATTATTATATGTAGAGGTACTACTATTAGTGGTGTTCCATATTTACCTCTAATAGGTTTATAAGCCATAGTTTTTTCTCAGTGCGATTCGATGACCATTGAGCCCTCTTCGGCATTTTTCAAGATGAGGCTGTGCAAAATCTGGCACGCAGATGAAGAGGCTGGTGCACCGGTGCACATCGGCGTCCACCATGTCCCGTGTTTGAATTTGATTACCGCCCGCTCCAAAGTAAATGTTTAACTTTTTTCCCCCGGCTGTCATCATCGCCTAACGCGCCCTCTTTCCCCCTCTCCCGTCCCCACCCCCGCAGGAAATGCGGCTCTGCATGCCCATTCCACCCTTGCTCCATTCCGCTTATTAATTTATAAAACTATTTTCCTCAACCCTTCCAACCCCCTCCCTGAGCTCCCCACTAAATTAACAGACTAAGCGTCTAAATAGTCTCGTTCAGATACTAATGTGAGCATGCAGGTATTTCAATCGGCGCGTACTTATGCACTAATTTCAGGTTTTTAATTATTGTCAGCTCCGTAATTAAGTAAGTGTTTCGATGGTGTTTTCAGAGGAAGCTGAATTAACCGAAGTAGTTACTTATGGGGAGGTTTACGCACTCCGTTTTTGCACTTCACCTTCATTCATGGAGTAGGTTCGGCGTGCGTGACCCAAAAATTATCTTTTTCCAGAAATATATATAGCGTCTTCGCTTTTAACAAAATGGGCTATTTACGCAATTCACCCTTGTATGTAACGTAATTAACGGCTGATAAATGACACTTCAATATATTCCAATGTGCCCGCAACACGGCGTTTTTTTTGCAAAACGCACGATCCTAGTCCTTAAAATATCTTGTTTTTAAAATTTAGTCCTATGAACCGCACGCACGGGCAAGACATAGATTTCGATCATCTTACGAATGTTTGGAGAGTCGGTCAAAGTTTAAAAATATTATCTAAAATTGAAACTTGAAATTATATTGGAGCCCAGAATTTTGTGATTTTTTTTTTTTTTTTTTTTTTTTTTTTTTTTTTTTTTTTTTTTTTTTTTNTTTTTTTTTTTTTTTTTATTAGTATTAAGTGACCTTTCACAAGAAAATATACACTTTGTTTCTAAATTTAAATAAGGTAGAAAATACAAACGACCGATTAGTTTGTAACTTATCTAAATATGTGAGTGTTAAAAAGTATTACAATTAATGGTTCAAACCAAGGGGCTGGCCAGTTCCCACGGTTTCACCCGTAATTTTGTGAATGTCATAAATTGTTACAGGTCACGCGGTCTGCCAGAATTTTTTCCTTCCCCGCTTTTTGACCTCGAACCTTGAGTTGCTGCGGAGAGGTCGATTTTGGGATTTCTGGGTGTCCACGGCACTAAGTGATGAAGATTCCGAACTATTATATAGTTTTCTCATTTTTCTTTTTTCCAACTTTGGGTAAATTTTGCGCAAGTATCGTAGCCAGAAAATTTCCATACACTGGAAAAATAAGTTACTAGCTATATAGACATACAGTCCATCCGTTCAGAGACCGAAACTTCCGGGTGCTGGAGCCGTAGCCTCGATTTATACGGGTGCTACGCCCGAAACTTTCGACCTCTGAGCCCGGAACTCGGACGGTATGTCTATATGGCCCGTTATTACGGCTTCCACGGCCGGAATTTTTTTTCAGTGTAGAGAATGGGGTCTTCGGTCAAAAATTTATCATAAAGAGGGTATGTCCAAAGATCACCCGGGGAATCCTGAAAATTACATGAAATAACGTATTTAGAGAGAATTTTCCCGTCAAGAAGGGAGGTTGGATACCCTCATAGAGAAAAAAAGGAGGTGTTTGCATCTTGAGGTTTGTTTACCCTGTGACGTAGGTCGGTACAACCTGGTCAGCAAAATCCGGAATTCGAAATATGAAAAACGGACCATGACGTCCGATTTTTTTGCTTAAATCAACTCATGATATAATTTCAAACACTTTAGGTAGTAAGCATTTTTTCCATCAACTACACCATTTTCCAAGAAAATCGATGATAAAAATCGCCGTACCGATCTACGTCATCAAAAAAATTCCAATATGCCCGAAATGCAAACACCTCCTTTTTTTTCTCTATGGGATACCCTTCTTTTGGCTGCGCTACTGTTTAGTTCTGCTGCGTCACATATGCTTAAAAATTCCGAAGGAAAAAGTAAGAAATGGAAAAGCGATAATATTAAGAAATGAGGGTTGCGGATATGTAAATTAGGGGAAGTTGTAATGTTCGAACCAGCTGACAACGGCGGGGGGCTCGGCTCATCCGTTTAAAATTAAACGCTGGCGCAATAAAACAATATCGGAATGATAGCACACTCAAGTACTTTCCAAGAGTTCTTCTCCGGCAGGGTAACGAGAATTCTTCACCGCCGCTCCTCGTCGCCGCCGTCGCGTCAAGCATGGGGCCCCAACGCCGCACCACCAACATTTTATTGATGCTGTTTTGAAAATCTTCGCGAGCGGTGTTTATAACTTTTGATTCGTTTAAATACTTTTAAATAATTTCCCGCCGAGACAGCTGTTACTCGCTCGTGGATCACTTGCCTCCTCGCCGAGACACGCCGAGGGTGCTACTGCCATGCTAAGGAAAACATAAATATTCGAATGTTGCCGAATTTCTTCCGATAAAATATTTATTTTTCGGCCTCCTGTGGTGTAGCGGTTGTAGCGCTAGCTCTATGATCGGGAGGTCTCGGGTTCGATTCTCGGCCAGGCGGCTCGAGTTTGATGGTCTCAAACAATGGTTGCCTGGGACTTGTTGTTAGGGACGGAGGGGGGCGGGGCTGAAGCGCAGGATTTGCTCTTGTGGATCACTTGAGGTAGTACAAAAAAAAAAAAAAAAAAAAAACTACTAACGTCGCACAGTGGATCGAGTCAATCACAGCGGTCGGATATGGCATTTTTTACTAGAACTGCAGATTTTGATGTTTTTTCAGTCATATTTAAAATTTCAAGGAGTGTTTAGGGCAGAAAATTCCACAAGAAAACCAATAGAACCACTTTGAGAACCTCAAATATTTGTATAAACGGAGGTATAAGCGTTTAAAGTTTCAAAATTATGTCCGACCTCTCCTATTGACTCGATCCACTGTGCGCCGTCTCCATTCCCATACAAAAATTGAGGCGATCCAACTTTTAGATTTCTCAAACGAGATCAGATGCCTCATAAGGGTTAAACCGTGGGAACTAGCCAGCCCCCAGATCTGAATTAATAAATATATACTTTATTTGTATATTTTTACCTTTTTCCTGCACACATGTGAGTAAGTTACAAGTTTCTATGTAGCCCGTATAATCATCATTATTTAATGCTTAATAAAAATGTGTAAAATTCTCATGTAAGAAGCTCACAATAAAATAACGTGAAATAAAAAAATAAAAAGAAAAACCATGAATATTCTCTCTCGGAG
The DNA here is from genome assembly GCF_001854935.1 of Bemisia tabaci. NCBI lineage: Eukaryota > Metazoa > Arthropoda > Insecta > Hemiptera > Aleyrodidae > Bemisia > Bemisia tabaci. The sequence continues at coordinate 2,345,259 of NW_017552543.1, forward strand.
TTTTCAAATACGTTGGCTATAATCGCAAGTAAAATTCTATGAAAAATTTGAGGAGAAAAATTCGCAAATTTTTCATTAAATCCCTATCATATCGAAGAAAATTGGGCTCCATTTGAATGATCATATGACGTTTTTCCTTAGCACGGCAAATAGGCAAATTGCGCACAACCGGCTTTCTCGATCCTACTTCACTTGGTTCTTCCCAAACTTGGCCTCAGCGCTTCCGCCCGCTTCCCATTAGCTTTTTCCCTTTTATAATGAGTCTAATATTATAAAACTTTCCTTAACGGGTTTGTTTTCCTGTACAACTGGAATCGCCCCACAACAAAATTGGATTTGAAGAATATCAATGAGACGTCATATATGACTGGATATTGCAGGACGAGAGCCCTTTATTCCTCTCTCCTCCGCGCCCAGAATGACCAACTTTCATTTATAGATAGTCGAATTTTTGTAATGGAGGATACAACAAGTGAAAAAGTTATAACATTTCGAAAAATGGAGATATTCGTCAGGTATTTTATATATGTATAACTCGTCTCAGCGTATATTTTCTTCCACGGAAAAAACGATTTAGTGCTGAGCACTAACTGTTCAGATCAAATTGAGCCAGCTAGTAAGGCAGTAGCGGCAGTACAAGGACCATACTCAGGGCCGGATTAAGGGGGTGGCCACATGGGCCGCGGCCCATGGAGGCAAATTTTTGCAATTTTTTTATATGTAGGTGTATTAAATATCGGATTTAGAACAAAAAAATTACAAACGAGAAAAGGTGACAAAATCTCTCATTTCCTGAGAGTAGGGTAATTTTTAATTTTGTCGTCTTTCAGTGATACAAGAGACAGCACCTTTAATTAGTCGAGTTAAGAGAGAAACCAAACACGCAATTTGGCCTGGAACGGCGCGGCGCAGCAAGCAATGCTGACGAGGACTTGAGATGAAAAGGAGAAGCCCTTGGCGCGGCGATCGGCATGTAACACATATTAGCGCCCACGTCCTACAAGACTGCACGAATACTTCACGCATGGCATCAAACACAGTGCGGTCATTGCGGTCAGCATGAAACGGATAGTGCCCACAAGAATGCATGAATACTTCACGCATTGCGCCAAACACGGTGCGGTCGGCGCGGCGCGGCGGCGGAAGTTAAAATCATTAAACCATATTCATGTTTGTTCTTTCATAATTTTTTCGTTCATTCCTTATGAATGGAAGGCCTTGTCCACACAGAGATAGGTTTACAAAACTTAACTTTTACTAGTAGCGTTGACAGGGCATTCCCAAAACATGTGTTCAACACGAGTAAACGCGTCTTATGCACCCCTCCCCCGCTGGCACGTTCACTTGATGGTTTTTATTGATGTTTCAATACGAATGAGAAGGGGGCGGCAAAATACAGGCGGGCCATGGGCGGCAAGTAGGTAAATCCGGCCCTGACCATACTTGGCACTAGGGAAAATATTGATTACCTTAACTCAATATTTTTCCCGACTTCGTAAGTGGGATTTTTCCCTGGAACAACTCCCATGAGATGATCCACGGAGACAAAGCCTTAAGCTATAAGGTTCCACGAAATTTATCCATTTATAACGCATTTTTCTCAAGATCATAAAGATGACATTTTATGGATTCAAGTGTGATTTACACACCCGTCATTCGAGGTCTTGGCTCGTTGAGCAAGTTGATTCTTTTTCGTGGAAAGAAAAAGAGCACACTTTCCAGGAATGATTCCTAACTTGGACTGTTGATAGATTGGCCATATAAATCTTGAAACAGCTGTTTTTTTCTGGTGGTTACACCCTCGAAGCTTTTGAAACGTCAACCCACCGTAGCTTCGTTCGGTTTGACATTATTTTTTCATAAGTTTTTCGCGAAAAAGCTCGTATGAATTTCTTATGCGCTGGTGCCAATATCTCGATCGTGCACAGTGACAGATTTTTTCAGCCGCGGCTACGTACGTGGAATTCAACAGCTCCCCCCTTCCACCATTGAAAAAATATATACAGTGAAACTTCGACCAGTATCGCTGCTGTGCTGTGGAAAACTCCGTCAGACTCTGCCAACTTCCTTTGATGATATGCGATTTTCTGAGACTCATTAATTTTTCTCTTCCAATTCCTCAGAAAATTCAGTTCCAATTTTATCTAAAGTAAATTTGGCAGTTAAATTAAATTCTTCCTGAAATTTTTTATAAGATATAGCTTCTAATTAAATGTGAGTATATCTTTACTAAAGTTTTGAACAATAGAATCTAAAATTTTCATCTTACTAGATGAGCTAATTTTAAATTCTTAATTTCAATAAAAGTGTTAACATAGGAGACATTCAAAAGGAAGAAAGAAAAAAACATTTTCAACCCCCTCTTTCACGTAAACATTATTTTTTTCAAATGCTCTGTGCATTATTGGTGCATTTTTGCCCGGGGATTTTCAGGAACATTTTGATTCGGAAGTGTTTCTAAACTGCCGTATTCATTTCGGATATGATCTTTTTCAATAATTTCTCATCGTCGTTTTATAAACCTTCTTTTCTTATGAAAAATGATTTGAACGAAATAATCTTTAGAATGTCAGAGGGTTATTGCCCAAAAATTATCTGGGAACGAAGTCTGGAATATTCCAGCGTTTTATTTATGAGCTTGAATGTTTGCGAGTCGAATGAGTGTGACCTGGATTCACGCGGAACCACCCTGTCCCTCCCCCCACCCCCGCGGTTTCTTATTTTCCAGCGAGGATGTTGCTCGTATCTAGGAGCCACGGTAGAAGTGGGAGGTATCTTGGATGCCATTGGTGGGATTCTCCGTAGTTCCCTCCCCACAGCTTCGGCTTATCCAGTAATTACCTTCGCCCAATTCGCGAGTTGCACAGACCAGAATACCAAAGCAGAGGAAACCGCATATTTGAAAACTAAGTAAATAACGTAACCGAAGTTGAATAAAATATAATATTACAAAAAATATCTGCGCCAAGTTCAATAATTCCTGTAGGACCTTATTTTTTTTTGCGAAGGACTAGACTTAATCCAAATTTTTACTTCAGGAAAAATTTTTTTGTAAACATTTTTAATTTAATTTTTAAATTGTTCCAATAAGCTCGCTTTTAAAGGAAGTTATACTGCACGATTACTAAAATATGATGTATCGAGGTTCCCCTCCTAATACTAATAATTATTTACTTAGTGTGTTTTAAAAACATTTTCTAACCGATTTTTCTATTTTGTTAATACTCACCACGGCCGTTTTGAGGTGTAACGAGCTTTGACTCGCGATCACGAAACGTGATCATGTTTTTAGTTTTTGAAAATTTTTAAATACCAGACGATAAGCTGTCAGCTCGCAACCGCCGTAGTGAATGAGTGAATATTAACCAAATGGAAAAATCGGCAAGAAAAAATTTTCCGATTAAGTGGAACAACCAAGTGAAACAATTCACTTGTTTAGTGAAACAATTCACTTGTTTCCCCTGAAGTTCTGCGCAGGTTTAAGTTAAAAAGCTTTGAGTGTCCAAAGAGGACTCTGCGAATAAAAATCTCCAGGAAGGAAATAAGAGTAAATTACTTTAGATGCTGATACTTTAATCCTCTTGCGTCGAATCAACGGAGAGTTTGATGGAGGAACGAGTTTCTCGAACACGTCCGGAGGTGAAATGCGATTGCCAGGTAACAGATCGATTTAATAATTCCGCACTGAAAACAATCTACGGGCGGAACGAATACTGAAAAGGACATTTTCCTAACTGCAAATAGCTCATTAATGAATGCTACTTGTTAAAAAGGCAACATTTAAATACATGTTGCTAGTATAAAAACACTTTTTTCATAGAATGAACATTTTCTCTGCTCGATTCAAGAGAAATTTCCTCTTCCGATATATTCGCGGATAATCCTGCTCAAATCAAGTCGCTTTTTTCCGGTAATTGGGGTAAGGTTCCGTTTATTACTGTCCGAACATTGATAGAGCACCATGTCAGTACTTCGGAATAATTTTCACTCAAGGGTCACAAGACCATGTACTCACTAGAGGGGGGGGGGCAAACTACACTGCATCTAAAGAAAAATAAGCGATATTATCATTCAAATGTTCCCGAACTTCCCCTGATAAAATATTTATTTTTACGGAAGTGCATATTTTTCCTTGAAATTCCAGAGAAAAGAAGGTCTCCGAAATCAACGAGGCAAATAAAGCACTCTAGGTAATCACGAGTTTAACCACACAAGTATCGGCTGAAACAGATGTTGCGTCCAAAAAACAGTTTACGAAAGTAGTAAGCCTCAAATGTAGAGTTAAAAATTAGATATTTTTAGTCACGCGATTGTATTAACCTTGTAAAAATGGATATATTATATTATATTAAAAAACTAGCCTTATGTGGCATTTTATTATATTATTTTATTTTATTTTATATTTGAAACTTCTGTGGTTCCTGTATGACTAATAATTACAGCGTGCAAATATCGGAATTTATCGTCCAATTGTTGATACCACTATTTTAACCTTCAAGTACGGCAAAGTATCACTCCTAATTGAAGGCGCTTTCAAAATCAATGCTCTTTGATTTGTTACCTTCCCTTCCATTCAAATGAGATATAAAATCCGCCTGCATTGATAAGACGTCTTTATGCTACAAGGAACTAGGTATGTACACAAACTTCGCGAGCAATTGTATAGTTTCTTAAAAGCATGGATACGTTCAATAACGATTAGTTATTTTAACTCTTTGGAAACTAGCTGTTTGATCTAAAAATGGACGATTAAGCAGGGTAAGAAATTAAGCAGAATAGCCGGTATTTACCATCAAAATTTCACGCAGAACACGTTGAACACATCGAAAACTTTCAAAATTAACTCATAAGTGAGAAATAAATATTCGAGATTCGTGGTTAAGGTTAAAGAGCAGATTGCGTGGCAAATGACAAAAAATAAACATTTCATAATTTAAATAATCTAACCTTCAACTGATCTGCATTTAAAATACTGGTTGTTTCTGATTCAGGAGTCGATTTCTGAACTTCCCGTTTGTGGATCGTTTTCAACGTGAGATTTTGCAGTGAAAACAAGTGACGTTATTTATCTAGTTTAGACCTTGTCTAGTGATCAATTCAATCACCATTGATAAGCATATCTATAGGCTGAGTATTATTTTATATTAGTCCTTTATTAAAATCGTCTTGGATATAAAAAAATAATTAAAAAGAGGGAAAACTGATATGCGTTACGACATAAGGACAAGAGTGATTTGTTGAGATAAGCCTTGCTAATAGGTCATTTTACGCGAAAATCGAACGACGAAAACAAAACAGTGCCAAAACGGGCTAATTAAAATTTTCTGGAAATACTAATCACGATTGATAGTGAAAAATCAGCGCTCCTTTTGCCCGATATTGGCAGAGCCCCGTTATCCACTAACTTTTCAGATACATTTTTGGAACAACCTTGCATTTCATTCTTTGCGAAAATCATAAGAAGAGGGCTTCATCCGGTTCTAAGAAAAGCACAAGTCAGGCGTCACAGGAAAATTTTAACTTCCTAATCTAGGTAGAGAAACTGGAAACCGGGGGAAAACGTCAATTCGAATTAAAGTTATTCGTTTTTACTATATAGCATTTTTGGAGTTATTTTACAAGACGATAAATCACGAGTCGGGATATAGCTGAAAAATTCATTGCAAATGAGCGAGTCAATAAGTGACAGTTTAACAGTCAATATTAAGGTATTGATAATGAAAAATTAAATTCTCCAGCTCAATACTAGTCTCACAACACAAATTCAGATTTTTCTCATGTCATCAGACCTTGTGTAATTTTTCAAATTTAAATCATTTTTTTTCTCTTTTTCTAAATTTTGGAAATCTCAACAACCACTGTTTCATGCACCTATTCATGCACTGGATCTTTAATTTTGTCACTTTCACAATGCACATATTGATGATTTTTCTGAAAAGCGCACACGCGCGGAGCTTCGCCCGCAATTTTTTTTTCAATCGATGGATCGCACAACAGCACGTACGTGCATGGTTCAAATTCCACGCCACAATTATCACGACAAGCAGCGAATACCAATAACACAATTCGAATTAATTTATGCGATAAAATCAGATTGCTCTGCCATGGGTTTGCGCCAAATATGCGTCTGCCGCATGCCGTTGTCTTTAGAATACTCAGAGGCTAAAATTCTTTGGAAATTTGATAGGATTTGAGAAGAAATTTCGACGAGTTCTCAAAATATTACTTGAACTTATTACCGATTTTTTTTTCGCTTCAGCACTTAACAACATTTAGAGGCGCTACCTTTTATATCAACAGTAAACTATGTAACTTTAACATTAATTTCAGCATACTGTGCTATTTATTACGGATGGATTCAAAATAAATGCATCCTTAGAAAAATTTAAAGCTTCTAGTTTTGAAAAACCAAAAATTTTAGGGTAAGAAAATTTGAAATTTGAAAAGATTTTTGAGAATAGAGTTTTGAAAAACACTAATGATACATTATAGAAAATATACGACATTCTCGATCGAAATCGACCAAAACTTCATGAAATACATAGAGAAGACTCAGTTTTCCCTATTCTCGTATTTTCGAATTAAAGTTATGGAGTTATTTAATAGTATAATGAAATAATACCTCGCTTGACCTCTGACACTAGGATGTATACACCTAATTGCAAAAAAAAACTTAAATGTCACATTTACACATTAAAATGGTAATCGAGTTGATTTTGCCTTCATTTGGAGAGTTATGCATAATTATTCACCAATGTCGAAATAGTTGCTACCTTTAATTGATACTTGTGTGAATTTCATGTTTCTGAGTTCATACAATGAGCAGATTTTTCCTTTCATTCCTAGAGAATTGGAAGATATAGCGTTACAAATATAACGCTGCTAATTATATTCTAAGCAAACATGTTAAGGAACAGAAAATGATGAATTACAGCTTGCCCTTTACTTAAGGTATGTTTCTAAAAATCTAAAATGTTCCTTTGAAAATTAAGTTTGCTCGCGACACAAGTATTTAAGCTGTCGTTCCAACTTCCCCCTAAACTTTATTTTACACCTTCTACTTTTTTTTCTCGACAAATCTATGGTGCCTGATAAACTTTATTTAGTAACTACCGAGCCAAACCAATATTATGCACCACTTTTCTTGCGAATATACCTACTCACTTATTTTTTATTCGTTTTTTATTTTATTATTTAAAAAAAAATGTAATAAAATGTTTCTTGTTTCGTGAAAGAAACGTTTTTAAACCTACCTAATTCAAACTAACTTTCAAGTAGTTTTTTTTTTTTTTTTTTGCATTTCAAAGTATGCTGTTTTTCAAGAGACAAATATATAAATTTGTAAACGCGCGTTTTATAAATCTCTTGTTAGATTCTGTGTTATTCCAGGATTCCTGCCCATAAAGAATGGTTAGTTGGTTATATTCAAGCGCTTTAAAAAATTTCCTATCCCAAATAACAACAATTTTTTGCGATAAAAAATGGAGATAGGATATCTGCTCGACTACAGAGAAACATTTTGCCTGGAAAAACGGATCATCCTCAACTGAAGGAAAAACTTAGGAAGTGGTGACTTCGACAACTTAGTCCTGAATCAAAGGAGCGAAAAGAAAAAACGCAAAATTTAAAGAAAAGTACCTGAAATTTAAAAACCTCATCTCATGCAAGAGTACAAAGAGCTGGAAAGTTGCATGATTAAATGCAGTCTCCAAATCCCTCCAGAACACGTGGATTTGAATCAGTATAAACTCGTGGGGACATAATTTTTAGGGGATGGAAATTCTGTCAATTTATCTTCTGAAATCGCTTTCGTTACGTGAGTCAATATTCGTCATCGATAAATATCGCGATACTTGCATCGTTGACCGCCTCTCTGTTTCTTTTTCCTGAGATGTCTGAATTTTCCGAGAGAAATTACGTAACCCGACAAAGTTTGAGGAGATAAAGTCCACCCTTCCGACGGAGCGTCCACCGCGATACTGAACGCTGGAAACTAGGCGGGAGCTTGGGTTCCTCGAGAGACCACCCTTCTTCAGGAGGGTCGTCGTGGTGTTGGCGCACGACGGCGCGCTCCTTCGTCCAACGCACCCCCACTCCGCAAACCTCCCTAATCTAGATCGAAATTGTTACGTATATACCTCAACCGGTGATCCGAAGTAAAATCCTTAGCCGCGGGAAGGAAAAAATCCTTGATTTCGCTTAAAATCCCTAAATCCCCAGATTTGCTCAAACTTCCCCAAAAAATCCCTAGATTTTGCAAAAAACCACCAATTTAAACGTAGAATTATGACGTCATTCGATGTGCTATACATCGGAATGTCAATACATCGATTGTGTCATTCATTGGTACATGCATCTCGCTCGTTTGAATTTTGCCGCTCTCTAAATGTAGTATTAAGTGCTAAAACAGACCAATAAAACGTGAGAATATTAGTTAAGGTTTTTAGGTTTTAAGGTTTTTTTTACTGCTGAGCTGTCAAGTATATTGACTGACACAATGGTTACATGTTCCAGCTTATTTACGAGGAAAATAGTGTCGCCAATAAGGTCTACAAAATATAGATGAAAAAATATTTTCTGTTGGGTCAAAGCTAAAATTAAGGGTAAAAGAGTCGATTTTTACTTACTTTTTCCTCATCCAAAAAAAAAATCATAGATTGCCTGATCCTTAAAAAAATCCGGAAAATCCCTAGATCCCTAAAAATTCCGGGAAATCTTAGATCTAGGGATAAATCATTACACATCGGATTACTGACCTCAACTTACCCGATCTACCAGAAACTTAAAGTATAAAACTGGACCGCGTGTATGGTGGTTCCTTAAACAGCCACTCAGACTCCACATGGTTTCCATCCTGATAAAGGGTAGTTGCGAGGCGTGAATGATCGATTATCGATACCTTCCCCATTTAAAGCTGTGGTAAAGGATCGACTGTTAAGGCACTCACTGCAAACACACATTTTAAAACTCTGTTTAAATAATAAGAAAAAAAACGAATTGTTCAATTGATATTGAAATTTAACATCGAGCATTGATTCTGGTGTTTTTTCCTTATTTTTCCTCCGTTTGGCCGAATTGGTTTATTCAACCGAGGAACTATAGAACTGCGTCGAGGAAGGAGGAATAAGCAGCTTAGACACGGATGAAAGTGCTCATCTGTGAATGCACGTGCGCTGAGATTGAACGTTGCGTCGTGCAAGTCACGTTGGCAATTATTCGCAGCAAGATGTTGCTCGCTCATTTAGGATCAGGACATCCTCCAGTACCCTGGAACATCAATTATGTAAATGCCGCTGCTTTGCATCCCTCCCGAGCCTAAAGGAGCAGAGGTAATATGATTGATTTTAATTGGAAGACACGGAACAAAAGAGATATCGGCAGGTAGCACAAAAACAAGTAAATAAAAAAGCAAATGATCTACAGACTGCACTGTTAAAACTCTTTGAGAAATTTCGGTAAGTATACCCGTCCAAAGTCTATATGACACCCATAGAACCCATTGCGAGGTGAAATTCGCTCCATAAGAGCGTGCAACGCGATGCTTCGCATGAAAAGTCGATTCCACTCCGTGAAAGTGTAAGTCACTCCGTGAAAAGGTGTCAAATTCAACTCATGGGTAAAAAAATAATGGGGTTTTCCTACTTTAATTCCCACTCCTTGCTCACAAACAAACCCGAGTCTACTCGAGTAAAATGGAGTTTGAGGTGACTACCGTGTATTACGATAGAAGAATTTTCCTGTGTACCAACTTATTTTTGACGAAATTACATATTGTGTCAAAAGAGAAAATAAAAGTGTGTTGAACCAAGCTCTTGTTATTTGCTTAGTGTATGGATTTTTTTAAATAGTTGATAATGGTTTTCTCGTGTGCGCGGTAGGTTTGAATTACTGTTCAGAATGTAAACTACAATCGTTTCTTTCTCACCTATAAGTAAATATTGAAAGTTTTCGATATGCTATGCATGCTTAGCATGTGGTTTTAATGAGAAAACATTTCGTAGTTTTGAATTTTAGCGGCGTGGCGTACTTTGCGATATGTCGATTGATCTGCCATTTAAACCTTGAAAAAAGATCGATAGGCAGGGTGTTCGCAGCGAACGCCCTAATAATCGATCTTTTACGATAGCTTCAAATGGGGAAATATTGATAATCGATCATTCACGCCTCGCCACTGCTGAATTTCTTATCCTCTCTAGTGAAGTATTAAAAAAAAAAAAAATTCTTCCCGGTAGAGCTTTTGCACGAATCTGCCTTGATAGCGAAGAAAACAGTAAGAGCGTTTCTGTATGAGCCATGGTTAGCACATGCTTTTATGTGTCTCGGCGTTCACCCCAGCATGCACTTACTGCTCTCTTCGCTATCACAGCAGGAATGTTCTTACTCAAGGCCTATCGGAGGGAACTTCTTCAGATCGTGTCCGTATAATAAACCTTTTATAAGAGACTAAGTGTGGGGCTGCCCCCAATCTTATGTCTCGGATTCCAATTATTACAATTGAACGATTCGCAAAGTTCGAATTTAGGGGAACCGCAAACGTCAGCTGCAGTTTTGGTTCAGTGCCTTGGACCATCCTCATCTTCAGTAATTTCCTGTTCATGGCTGCAAGTCAGTCCAGCATCTGGCCCTCCCTCTTCTGTCTTCGAATTTCTAACTAAAACTTTTTAATCTTACATCGGAAACACGTGCCTCTGAAAACTTGATAAACGTAAAACAACTCCTTGAAAAAAGTTTTAAAAATTCGACGAAAAAAATTAGCTATTTTAACCAGTATTTCAATCACTTCGAAATTGAAAGATAATTTTATGGAACGTTGTGCATTTTTATTTGTTATCAAAGAAGTTAATATGATGTTGAAAGTTAATTTCTTTCGATATTATTAAGCGAACATGCCACAAAACGTTTTCTTGCTATCACATTTTTCATATTGATAACTTTTTTCCGCGACTCCAAAAATTTCATGCGTGTTTTGTAATTGCTCTGCAAAATGAATGTGCGATTTAGAAATGTATCGATTTTTCCCTTGAAATTTGGAGCTACTGTTAATTTCACAATTTCGCTGGAACTTAACTCTTTCAAACGAACTCTAAATTACAATCCATATGCTTGTCCCTCGATGAAATGCCTCCCTGGAGAACAACGGACATTAAAAGCCAAAAAGGATGAGGACCTTCAAGTGACACATTTAGTAATTAAGAAACTTTAAAGGGTAATAATACGGAGGGGGGGGGCACACAAAAATATACACTATGTACGTGAATAAATAGGATAGGCTTCAAAACTTTAAAATATAAATTAGGCCTTCCGGCTACATTCTGTCGAATGTAGTTCCACCCTGTATAAACAACAATAAACCACTTTGCTAAAAAAAAAAAAAAAAAAAAAAAAAAAAAAAAAATCCATATGCTTGTACAAAAATCCATAAGAAACAAAAAGGGGGAAAAATGTATTAAATATCAATTCATAAGTTTTAAAATAGTATACTATGTAATAGTACACTATGTATAGTGATAAAATGAACTGTGAAGTAACGTTGAGAACTTTCGAATAACCTAAGCTTGCATGTCAAAGCTCAGCCTTACTCGTAGGGTTGCTGCGGAAGAAAAAGGCCGGGGAGCTTGGATTCCGATTAACGTCTTTATTCACGCCTCGAAAAACATGCACTTGCTTGAATAGGTGCTTGAAATATTATTTCACCGACCCTCCGTTCGCACACGCCCTTCCTTCGCACATACTCCCGCACGATCGCAAACGCAAGAGCGATACCTGACTCCGCTCACCATTGGCGGATCCAGCAAATTGGCAACATTGTTTTTCTCCATTTAAACCTATGAAAATGTATCGATTCTTGGAGGGGCCAGGTGCTCCGACAAGAATCGATTATTTAAAATAGGTTTAAATGGGGGGGAGTCCGGTGTTGCCAAATTGCTGGATCCGCCTGTATGCTTATTCGAGAACCGTCGCCTCTTATGAGACAGTTTATGCAAGTTCACCTTCCTGGACTTCAATAGACTGATTTAGTGGTTACGTCGACATTCGATATGGGATCGAACTCTTGGTTCAAATATAAACAAACATGGAACCTTGTTTCTGATTCGCGACTTTTGTGCCATGGCGGTAAAACGCGTCCAAGTGTTTCTTACAATCGAGAAGTCTCGTGTTTAATGAGTCTTTGATTTATTGAGCACCGGTCACTGACTGCATTGTAATAAATTAACACAATTAACTCATAAAGAATTCGTACATAAGATTATGTTAGTTTATTTTGGTTTGATCCAAGATCTTGATTTTGTATCGAATGACGTATAGTCACTAAATCAGTCTATTTGAGACGGATGAACTGCACTCGCTCCATTTAATTGTATCGCTTTAAAAAAATTTTAAAAAAAATTACAAACGAGAAAAGGCGACAAAATCTCTCATTTCCTGAGAGTGTAGTAATTTTTAATTTTGTCGTTTTTTAGTGATACAAGAGACAGCACCTTTAATTAGTCGAGTTAAGAGAGAAACAAAACATACAATTTGGCCTGGAACGGCGCGGCACAGAGAGCAATGATGACGAGGACTTGAGATGAAAAGGTGAAGCCATCGGCCTGTAACACATATCAGCGCCTACAAGACTGCACGAATACTTCACGCATTGCATCAAACACAGTGCGGTCATTGCGGTCAGCGTGAAATGGATAGCGCCTAGAAGAATGCATGAATACTTCACGCATTGCGCCAAACACAGTGCGGTCAGCGTGAAACGCATGGCGCCTACAAAACTGCGTGAATACTTTACGCATTGCGCCAAACACGGTGCGGTCTGCGTGGCGCGGCGGCGAAAGTTAAAGTCATTAAACCACATTAATGTTTGTTCTTTCATAATTTTTTCGTCCATTTCTTACGAATAGAAGGCCTTGTCCGCACAGAGATAGATTTACAAAACTTAACTTTTACTAGTAGTGTTGACAGGGCATCCCCAAAAAATGTGTTCAACACGAGTAAACGCGTCTTATGCACCCCTCCCCCGCTGGCACGTTCACTTGATGGTTTTTATTGATGTTTCAATACGAATGAGAAGGGGACGGCAAAATACAGGCGGTCCATGGGCGGCAAGTAGGTAAATCTGGCCCTGCGGACATGATTTAAAAACTTTAAAAGCGTACATCTTCATCAAAATAAAATGTTGATGACTTAAAAGTAGTTCATTGGGTTTCTCAAAACATTTTCTTTGAAGAGCACCCCTTTAAATTTAAAATAACGTAAAAATTTACCGTTTTTGTCAAAAATGTTTTGTCCGACTTCTTCCAAAGAGTCGTTCTACTGTGCGGGTGCTTCTCTCGTTTTCAATATCCGCCGCAGGAAGTCACTCATACTCAAGCCTGACGATTTCCGTTTCGGCTTATCATACATTGCCAATCACTGTTCTTGTGACTGCTTGAAGGCATGCAGATTGTAACTTTGAGGTATCTTGACAGGATGGAGCCGCGAAGAAAAATTCAAGATTTAAATATTTGGACAATTTCAACCAGGATCAACCTAACTACAATAGACGTTGCCAAATATTCTGTCATGTTTTATTGTTTTAAATCATAAAACTAAGCAATTTTCTAACTTGAAACGGTTAGAGTGTATATATTTCTAGTGATCTGGAGGTTTGCTGAAAGTTTTGTGAGGTAATTTTTTAATTTTCTGTCAAAAAAATAAAACTTGAAAGAAGGATTAGCTAAAGCGAGAAATGCAGCGTAAAAATGCAGTGGTGTCGGTTCTGGGTGAATGCGTCCATTTCATACGGAGCTGCAAAAAACCTGCTTGAAATATTCGACGTTGCTCTCAAAGGATCTCGGATTATCTTTATTTCAAGTCAAAAAGTTCTTGACACGGACTTACTTTCCTTGCTTGTGAATTAGTGTTTTGATTTTAAGAAATGAGGCAACTTTAGATGACAGTGTCACAATTTATATGAGGTATGAGGTATGTAAGGCAAACGAAAATATATCCAAAAAGTGAGAACCATAAATCACATATAGAACCTCATCCTCACAGAGATCCATGGATAGATCTTTTCTACTAGAGCACAGCGTTGATTACGCAAAACTCATGTCGCCTTCAACTCGTTGTATATGCAATTCGCGCTCCTGAGTGTTAAAATAGTTGCGCGTGTTACGTTAGACGAATTTTTCACTCTCTGGGATGATTCTAGTCGGTGCGACGACGCATTTTTTTAATTCTTTGTGTTTTTTCTGGTATTTCTGTGCGTGAATATGAATGTTTATTTGGAATATTTTAATTTTTAGGAGGTAGAGTTTTATTTATTTATTATATGCATTTCCAATGAAGAAAATCTCGATACAAAAATCGCTGTTCATTGACTGCACTTGCGAATGTTTTTTCCTTTAGTTAAAAAGAGAGGTGAATTAATCATGAATCACAGAATTTATACCGAGTGATTAGATTTTTTCTATTTTTGAATGGAAGTAACTCACAAGGAAAAGATGTGTCTGCATTATTTCAAATGAACTTGTAAATTAAAAAATACCAACAATTTGTTGTAATGAGTAGGTCCGTTTGTTACTTGAAACTTTTACACTGAACATTTCGAATGCACGCTTTTTTTCTGTCACAAAACGATGAGAAAAGATCATCTTCCGTTAACGTATGATCGAACCCGACCACAGGAAGTTTTAAACGGATCGGAAAGTTGTGGGTACACAATAACGCATGCCCGTGCATCGCAAAGAAGTGCGGGAAATAAAATGATGTTATTCCAGCTCATAAAGTTGATGAAAACTTTGAGCTTGAAGTGGCGGGCGGATGGTGTGAAGACGGGGGGAGGGGGCGGTGGAGCAGGTGCAGGGGATCATACGGAATGGAGGTTCGGCTCAATCTGGTGCTGTTGAGGTGTGTTATCAGGTATTATTGTTGGATTCCGCTAAATGGGCCATCTCCAGAGCACAAAAGAAGCTCCTCTCCTTAATCTCACCTTTTTCGCTCAGCCCGATGCTTGATTCCTCTCTCATTTTCAATCTTCTGCCGCGTCGTCCCACTCGGCGGCGGCTCTGCTTCTGTTACGCACGCTTGAGAAATCCCTCTTCGGAGAAATCCGCTGAGCCGTCCTTAGCTCGGCCCGCCAACTTAAAGTGGATCCCTCAGGTGGGGCAAAGCGTTTTTGTTGTCCAACTCAAACGTCGATCCATCGTCAAACTGTCCCCTCCTCGATGAAAAAGAATTCCTGCGGGCCGATTATTGAAAGTTTAAAGCCTGATAAGAAATCGAATTTGCGATATATTGCATGATTAAGATAGGGTTATGCTCTGGAAAAAAACACATTGTATCTAGAGTCCAGACTCCTAAAAACATCGATAAGAAAAAATACTCTTGGCTCAATCAGATTTAAGCTTAAATCAAGAACGCAGCCCCTTAATTTGAGCGGATTTCCTTTTGATTTAAGCTTAAATCTGATTGACTCAAGAGTATTTTTTCTTGTCAATGTTATCAAGAGTCTGGACACTAGATCCAATGTGTTTTTTTCCCAGTGTGTCTTGTTGTGTCGGGCTGACATGGTTTCAATAATCAGGCCGTTGATTCGATCCTAGGTAAGAACGATCGCGATAAATTTCGATTTGATCGGAGAATGCATCGTAATTTTATCGACGTCAATTTATCGCAAAATTATCGGATAAAAATTTGCAATTTCATCGCACAAAGCAATAAAATCGCGATTTTATCGACGGTGATACATCGCGATAATATCGAACAAAAAATTGTGATAATTTAAGATGAAATTTCGGTTTCATCCAACGCAATTTTAAAGAGATAAAATTGCGATAAGATTGAGGCTAATCGCTTAAATGTTGATGATCCTAGCAATCGCATCGCCAAAAAGTCGTAAAAAATCACAACTCAATTTCAAAATATCATGATTTTTCTGTCGCAAAATGCTACTTGGGATATTAGTGATTTTAATCAAAGCTCATTCCAAGGTACTTGATAGCACAATTGACCATAAAAACAGTATTTCCAGCCCGCAACATTGGTTTATGTATTTTTCAGTCATAAAACTCAATAAAAACTTCAAATTAAAAACTCGTGTCTTTCAGAATCGCAAGAATGCTGCTATTTATTCGCGGAGGGCATAAATTTCTCAACGAAACCGGATCCTTTCAGAAAAATCCCTCGCTGAACAGATCGCGACCTCAGAAGGAAAGGATCAAGTATGCGGAGCGTTTATCATGAGCATCGGTTCAATATGGAACATCAGTTAATTATTTTCTAGCGCCTGCAATCCAATTCTACTTCGGGGTCTTGAGAGAAGTTAAAGTGACCACATTTTGCAATAAGGAACCACTATTTGTGGTTCATTGTAGAGACAACATATATGCTGCTGGTTTCCCTATGCAGAAAGGAGCTTTTATGAAAGAGCCAGAGATGGTAGTTCCTTGTGGCAAAATTTCATCCAAATGTACTTTCTCCCGATCGGACCGGACCCTGCAGAAAGGAACCAAAGAGATGGCATTGGCATGTTTTAAAAAAACACCTGCACTGAAAAAAAAACACATTGGATCTAAAGTCTAGACTCTTAAAAACATCGACAAGAAAAAATACTCTTGATTCAATCAGATTTTTGCTTAAATTAAAAGGAAATCCGCTCAAATTAAGAGGCTTGGTTCTTGATTTAAGCAAAAATCCGATTGAATCAAAAGTATTTTTTCTTGTCGATGTTTTTAAGAGTCTAGACTCTAGATCCAATGTTTTTTTTTTCGAGTGTGCGAATAACGATAAATCAATGGCAGTTGAGTCATTCATGAAATAAACAAAAGAAATTGGTTCTTTTCTGCGAAATTCAGCGTTGAGGCCAAGAGAGCATAGGCTTGGGGGTCATCGGAATGGAGTCAAAAATAGCGGATAATGCGGGGAGTTTCATTAAAGACCAGATAGACGGGAGCGAACAAGGGCTGGATCCGGCTGAGGGATGACTTAATAGAAACATAGCTTCCCGGTGGGACATATATTCAAGTCTCCGATACAGGCACAAATCTTCATAAAATATGATTACCCGGATTGGAAACCATGCGTTCTAATTAGTCTATTTGCATTATCAACAAATCCGCCCCCTCCCCCTCCTCCTTCCCCCGGTCTCTCGTGGCTGGTCGCCATCCCTGGCCCACCGCCGCCGCCGCCGCCCATCGTCGCGCCTTCCTCATCGGCCGTCGCGCGTCGCTAATTAACATGTTTTACGACGGGAATCCCTAATTTTTAACCTGCATACTTTCTCCCCAACATTCAGCCCACTCGTACACGCACTGAAAAAAAAAAAACACATTGGATCTAGAGTCCAGACTCTTGANTTGTGCTTTTTGTGGTGGTAAAATACTGAAATCCCATGTAAAGATCCATTTCCAGAGTTATATCGTATTCGATAGTGGTTGGATGTATCGTTTGGTTCTCAACAATAGAATATAACCTCAAACAAAAATTTTAGGGTTTAGTGGGAAAAGCTGGAAATGAGAAAATTCCTAACAATTCCACTTTTCATTGCCATTTGGTACCCAAAAGAATAACAAATCTATCACAGAAGACCCGCTCCCTCAGATTTCCAAATTGTATTTTGATGCTACGTTTACATGTTGAACCAATCGATATCGATACAATTTCACCTGTTTGATGTATCGAGTACGATCTATACGTAATTTTGCTCGCCTTTCGCAAAATTTGTCTTTTTAATAACGCGATGTGCAAGATTTCCGTATTCCTCCCTTTATTACAGTGCTATTTAGCCTCTCGATGAAAGGAACTGTCTCCCTGTTAACTGTTTAACTGTTAACTGTCTATCTTTTAAATGCCCAAGCAGGATAAAATTGACTCAAGGCTAGCTAAAAACACATGCCCCGCGGGATTTATGGGGCCGGTCCATACAAGCTTTAGATAAGGATCCATAAATACATCCTAAAAAAAGAATCAAACGTCAAACTGGAGGGGAAAAAATAGAGTATCAGCACAGCCGAAGACATACATAGGAGACGTTTTTCAACGGTCTCGTTTTTTCAACTTCCCTCCCAAATCGAAGCGACACGCGGAGCAGTGAGAGCTCACGCCTCGCGCCATCGCGCCTTCAATTTTGAGGACGCAACACGGACATCCATCAAACACGAATAGTTGTATCTCTGCGCCGTCGTCAACGCGCGTCCTTTTCTTTGCTGTATTTCAATCTTGTGTTCGTTTTCGATTGTCTTATTTGTGGTGTTCTTTCAAAGGCCCCGTGTAAACCCCAGCCGAAGATAAGAGAGACTTAATCCGGCCTCGTTTTTTAACTTCTCTCCCGAATCTGAGTGGCACTTTATTGGCAACATAAAGCGGAACATCGTGGATTCACGCCTAGTGCCTCCGTGGCCTCAATTTTAAAGATGCAACATGGCCATCCACCAAGAACGAATAATGAAGGTGAGAAACGATCCAAGGTGTTGTGGTTAAAAAATGTTGTAACTTAGATATTTTTGACTCACGCCATCTTCAGAGCTTTTATAAATCTTGAAACAAGAACATAATCACATTTTGAAGTTTTTAACGATATTTTGCATCACAGATTTGCTTGTGATAGTGTCGAAATTCAAAGAACGTCATACATGATAAGATCGTTGCACCTTTAAAAACTTTAAACATCCAAAGCAGCCGATTGCAAGTCAGTGCGCCGGTCAATCCACTAACACACCAACATCGAACATTTGGTATTTTATCCGAAGTTGTGTCGTATCAGGGGAAATTTTCTTTACGACTGCTCGCAAAAATCCCAAACCGGGTCAAATTGACCTGACTATCTCTTCTGGAGGAGTTACATCCGACGAATGAGGAGAAAGCGCTAGTATGTTACCAAACAATTGAAAACTTCAAAATGAGTATTTTTTACTTTCAAAATCATAGATAAAACTTTAAAAACTCTTAAAATCAATGTATTTAGGTACGGGATAATTTGACCCGACTTGAGACTTTAAAGTCTAGTGCCCCTAGAGGTGAAGAAACGACTAGGAATACGGCCCTAATTTTCTTTCATGCCTTTCTCAAAAGATAGGGCCGCTGCTTCTATAGAGGCTGAAAAACGAAGTTTATCCCGACGTTACGGCACACTGGTCGACAGCGCCGAATTTTGGGCAAGTTACAAGAAACGGGACACCATTCTGTAAGACACGGTCAACGATCATGCCCTCCCTCAGCGGGAGGGGCCGGAAGGGGAACAAGAGGGAGGAGGGGGGAGGGGGCACGGTGTTAAGACGCATCATATTCAATTCGAAGCCGTATGCACGATGAATATTGAGCAAGGAAGTCTCAGTCTTGCACGGGGCATCAAATGTTGTATTACTGTGTCATAAACTAGAGTTAAGCTGGTCATTTCCTGTTGCGTTAGACGAGATGCCATCCTTTCCTGCCCCTCCACCGCTGTTCCTCCAGCGGCCCCTTCAAACCCAACGTGCTACCGCCCGCCGGGCACACTCGCTTGATTTTGCTCCTCGGGGCCAGCGTTGCTTGCCCGGAATACTTAAACATTTTGCCTCCATTAGAGTGGCCTCCTCCTCCCCTTCATCAGCGACCGCCGACGACCCCTGCCCATCCCTTGCCGAGGGCGCAGCCTAGGGCTTGTGTCCCCTGTGAAATCTATAACGCGCCCCCGTGGAATTCTCTCGTTGACGGTAACTTGACCCCACCACCTTTCAAAGACATTGTCAGATTAATTCGTCTTTTCACGTCGTAACCACTTAAAGGCCGCATCGTTTTTATGAGGGTCATGGGGTCAACTTTGTGGCAAATCAACTCGTGGTAGTATACTGTGATATCTTCATTTTCATATTTAGGTGGAAAGGGTTTTTAAAGAATACTAGCAAAAATTCAGTCAATCGAAATTTCAACGTAATACACTTGACAGGGAACATCTTCTAGTATTTCAAAAATTGAATTGCAAACACCTCAACTGATAAATAGCACAATTTTCTACTTAAATCCGACCATTCCAGCCCAAAACATAACAGATTTTAACAGTGAATTGTCTTTTCCTAGAAGCTATACTGTCTAAACGGCAAGCCTGGAGTCGTCATAACTTTTACTCAACGTAACATTTCCTGGCTAATTTTATGGTCAATATTTTTGTAAAATATCTCTCTAAGCAGACCAACCAATAAGTCGATTTTAAGTTTTTCGACATCATGGTTTTTTTCTTACAGATGCTCAAGTGTGGAAAATGAGTACACTCGCTTCATCACATGGTGTACCCAGAGAGAATATATTTTTAAGACCCCGCATTGCTTGCTTTTATAATGTAAAAATTACTCTCAAAAAACATTACTCGGATTCGCTGAATGATGACTGATGACCAAAGAGATAAGCTACTGATTTAGCAATCCTAATCTAGTTTTCAAAAACTCGTATAGCAAAGTTCTCACTCCGAAAATCATCAGTCGTCATTTGGCGAATTTAATTTTATTTTTCTCTAAACGAACTGTTCATCAATAGGCCAAAGTAGCGTGGACCTATTAATTTTACTTTCAATTTTAATATTGCTAGTGTGGAGTCTGAAAAGTAAAGCGTTACCTTCCGGCCAAAGTATCACAAGCGCCACGTTTAAAAATTTCCGCCGTCATTTTATTTTTTACAGAGAAATTGTTCAACGAAGCTGTCCAAAAATTTTATTGAATTTTATCGCCAGCACAAAAAAATTCAGTGAAATTTTCAGACAGCTTCGTTGAAAAATGTATCTGTAAAAAATGAAGTGGCGGCCGAAATTTTTAAACGTGGCAAGGTGCTTTTGATACTTTGGCCGGAAGGTGACGATACTCGCGTATTTTAAACCTGGAAACAGTCTCGCCTGGCGGCTCAGAATAACCTCAAACACACCCTAAAACAAGAAGACAAGGAGGAGAAGGTAAGTCTTGCTTATTTCATTTTATCTGCATTCAACATTTCTATTCATTTACAATTCGGTATCAAATAATTTCAACAGCGGTCATGCTCATATGAGCTAATGGCTCGGTGGCACGGAATCCGTCATTGAAACGCTGACCGCTGTGCAATATGCTCTGATAAATTACAGTCAGAGGTCTGGGCACAGTCAGAGCTATAATTTCTCAACCGGACCTTGTACTTTATGAGCTCACGCGCCAAATTGATACTTTATTTCGTTGTGCGCCGGAGGAAGGAGGGGGGGGGGTCGAGAGAGGTGTGCTGTTCTGTGTTGTAGAGTCCCTGTTGGAGGTCCGTTAACGAACAAGTGTAAAAATGGAGGACAGTGTAGTGGCTGAAGATACTGGTTTATGATTGAAAATGATATTTGATTGGTTGGTTACCGAACATCGAGAGAATAAGAAAATGTTTTAAAAAAAATCCCAAAAAAATCAAGGAAATCAAGTGCATAAGAAGACTAGTCATCCACTATTTTTCATCGTGTAACAAAGATAACATTGCGATTGATTTGCGACAGAAGATATTATTTTCGGGTGCGAAAAAAAGAGAATGAAATAATTTTTTATTAATTTTATTTTTTAAGATGTCAACGTGAATAATCCCAATAATAAATAAGACAATAAGTATACGACAATTGGACGTATTTCTGCCTCACGAAACTATGTGCATTATGACGTGAGCCCTGTTGCTCATATATTCTTATTGGTCTTAGGGCTCATGTCTCAATGCACATAATTCCGTTTGGCAGAAATACGTCCAATTATATCACAGTACATCAATCCTCTTTATAAGTAGTTGTTTTTAACTGTATACGGTGGCTGTGTGAGACAATGCAGGTTTTTTTACGCAATTAATTTTATTTTTTGATGTACATGAAAGAGAAGAGAATACAGAGAAGATGAAAAGGAGAAGCCATCGCATCTGCGCGGCGGTCGGCATAAAACACATAATATTAGCGCCTACAAGACTGCATGAATACTTCACGCATTGCGTCAACCACAGTGCGGTCAGCAGCGGCCGGCGTGAAACGCATAGCGCCTACAGGACTGCATGAATACTTCACGCATTGCGTCAAACACAGTGCGTCCAGCAGCGGTTAGCCGTGAAACGCACAGCGCCTACAAGACTGTCGGAATACTTCACGCATTGCGCCAATCGCCACAGCGCGGTCAGTGCGGCGCGGCGTGGCGGCGGAAGTTACAATTATTAACCCGCATTTATGTTTGTTCTTTCATAATTTTTTCGTTCATCACTCATAAATGGGAGGCATTGTCCACACAGAGATAGGTTTACAGAGCTTAATTTTTGCGCAAAGTTCCGTGAACTTTGCTAGTAGTGTTGACAAGGCTTTCGCGAAAAATGTGTTCAACACGAGTAGACGCGTCTTATGCACTCCTTCTCCTCCGGCACGTTCATTTGGTGGTTTTTATTGATGTCTCAAAACTAATGAGAAGGAGGCGGCAAAATACAGGCGGCCCAAGGGCGGCAAGTAGGTGAATCCAGCCCTGACTCGTGCTGGTGCTGGTGGATGATGTCACCTATCGTTATAACATGTTTGTGGCGTTGTTGGTCTCTATTTGTCTCTGTTCAAGTCTCACCGGAGTCATCGGCGAGGAAGCTGTAAAGTGTAAAGCCATGCTCATAAATAGAGCGACTGGCAATTGCAGGAATTGAAATGCACAAGAGGAATATCAGGGCGAGACACAATGAACGACGGAAGTATAATCCGCCCCGTTGGATGCCACCCCAGCACCGCCCTGCTACGCAAGAACGGCATAAGAGTCTTCACATGTCGTCAAATTTCCTACGATGAAATATTAATTTTGGAGCGAAGTTTTGCTTATTTTTCCAGTGCTGCCAAGTCCCGAAATCAATTCTTAATTTTGGAACTTTTGAAATTTCTCGGAATCTGCAGAATTCCCGGAATTTATAGCTATTTTTGAAATTTCTGACTTTTTAATCCGTTTAACCAATATTTGATCAAATCAGACAATCTTAGGGACTAAAACCGGGCGATTTCGGAATTTTTTCCTGGAACTTTTGAAAAATCGGAATTTTTTTCGTAACTTTTGGAAATCGGAATCAGTTCCGGGAACTCCGGAATCTTTGCTAGAATAAAATGGCAGCGCTGTACTTTTCCTCAACATTTTTAGGTAGTTCAGATTAAATTGCGAACTATATGTATATAAAGTCGCTCCTACAACGCACTCTGGCGTTTTGCGACCCCCAAACGCCACATATGCCTGTCCTCCCAGAGGTTATCGGGCAACTGACCCCGCAACATCTCTTCGTCAACGCCCTGCCGCCAACCCTTTACGGGACATCCCCGTCGCCTCTTCCCAGGTGGTATCCAAACCAAAACTTTGTTTGGGCAACCTCTTCTCTCTAATTGCGAACTAGAATCTCTAAAAATTAAAAGTAAAATATATTTAAAAGTCCAAGGAAAATCGTTCATCATCTCAGGAAAATTGGAAACGTCTGACGGCTGATACGACGTTCCTCCTTAGCACGTCAACGCACGGGAGCGACCGCCGACACCGACGCGACGGAAGCTGTTGCTGGCGGGAAACCCTTCCAAATAATCCGCGGCAGGTAGACAAGATGCTCATCAGCGCAGAAACAGCAGATAAATCCGAAAAGATTAACATTTCCGAATGAGAGCTATCAATATAGATAAGTATAAGGAGGCGATGGCTGCTCGTTTCCTGTCTTCCGCCCGGCGTCTCGTCTCCGCCGCCCGGAAACAATGCAAAGATTATGTAGTGCGCCGCGCCGCTGGAGGAGTAAATCTTATTAGCACTGGAGTTATCTCGATCCCGGCGGCGACGTCGCCGTGTGTTTACTCTGGAGACGCCCTCGACGCCGAGCGTCGCGGCGCCCCAGCATCCTGTTAATGGAATCGAGGATCTGGTAAAAGTTTCATTTACATTTGTTCCGGAGAGGGCTTTATTATGTTGTCTTCAATGACACCCTGTCATCGGAGCCTCGTTTGTTTGCTTTTTTTCCGCTCACCCCCCTTTCCCCCC
>NW_017552543.1:2369228-2390051 GCF_001854935.1 Bemisia tabaci
CCACCCCCGTCCCCCGTGATTTCCGCCGTTTCCTCCGATGCATATTTTAAAGCTTTTACTATTTGGTCCAGTTTAAGTCTCGGCTGCGCTGCCGTGCTAAGTAAGAACGCCGTATGCGTCATCAGGCGTTGCCAAATTTTCTTCGATAAAACCCAAATTTCCTTACGAAATTATGAATATTTTTCACCATTTGTTTGCTTTTTTTCGCTCCCCCCCCTCTCCATCCCTCACCAGCCATCCCCCGTGATTTCCGCCGTTTCCTCCGATGCATATTTTAAAGCGTTTACTATTCTGTCGTGCTGAGGAAAAACGCCGTATGAACCTTCAGGCGTTGCCAAATTGTCTTTGATAAAACATGGATTCCCTGGTAAACTTATGAATATTTTTCTTCCGATTTTTCAGAGAATTTCGTTCGTATTATGATCTAAAGTTCCTGAAAATTTCAAGGAAAAATATTCATAATTGTCCTCAAAAATAATAATTTTATCAAAGGAAACTTGGCAACTTTGGGATGTTCATACGGCGTTTTTCCCTAGCACGGCAGTATTATGTCCAGTTTAAGTCTCGGCTGCGCTGCCGTGCTAAGCAAGAACGTCGTATGCGCCATCGGGCGTTGCAAATTTCCTTCGATAAAACACCAATGTCCTGGTAAACTTATGAATATTTTTCGCGCAATTTTTCGAATACTTTGGTTCGAGATTTCATCCGAAGTTCCTGAAAATTTCAAGGAGGAATATTCGTAGCTTTTCTCAATGATTCAAATTTTATTGAGGGAAATTTGGCAACTCTCGAATGTTCATACGGCGTTTTTTCTTGGCACGACAGTACGCAGAAACGTCACTGTGCCCCTGCTAAGTTTGCGCGAGACGAGAGAAGGAGCTCATCGACACTCCCGCTCATCAGTGGTGAGGCGTGAATGATCGATTATCGATTTTCCTCCATCTGAAGCTATGGTAAAAGATCGATTATTAAGGTGTTCGTTGCGAGCGCCCTATCTATCGATCCTTTTCCATAGTTTTAAATGGCAGATGAATCAATACATCGCAATGCACGCCGCGCCGTTGACTCTGTGATCACTTTTCCAAGTTTTTACTGTCAAAAACATCATGGGAAAGAAGGAGAATTCCGGCTCCGTCAATCATTTTCAGAATTTAATAATATACCTGGAAGAGGGTCCTCGATGAGTACCGCGAACTTTCAACGGTGTCAACGCTCATTCGAAGAAGTGAAATTTCTTTGAATGCTGCAAAATCTGTTTTGAGAAAGAATGTGACAAAAAACTTTTAAGACTTATACACTGAAAAAAAAAGTTAGGGCTGCATGAATGGAGATACCTCCGTTCCTGGCTCAGAGGCCGAATGAGTGCTGTAGCCGTAGCTTCAACTATGTAGGATTCAGTTGCCGGAGCAACGGGTGCTATATCCGCAACTTTCGGCCTCTGAGCCCGGAACAGGAAGTATGTGTATATGGCCCGTAATTACAGCTTTCACAACGGGAATTATTTTTCATAACACTTGAAAATCAAACGTTCTGATGACACGTAAAGATTCCAGGCCTAAGGTCTGAATGTAGTCGGCCTCGAAAACTTAAGTAGGATTATACTGTCATTGGCGTTCCCGCGTTCATCTTAATAGATAGTCATATCAGCAATTAGTTTGTTGTTTTTTAAAATCATACCGAAGATCCAAATTCGATGCGTGCGAAAGCAGGCATGCCGGAATAAAAGGAAGAAAAATTTTAAAAAATATAGTGCTGCGCAAGGCCAAAAGTTTAGGAGTATACCTTGCCTTGACAGACCTATTTTTAAGTCATCCTAAAATTAACAAGAAACGTTTGGACAACGTTTTGTAAGAAGGAACTATATTTTGTGACATTTTTATAAACAACACAAGTGTGATCAGTTCCCCTATGTAAATATGTGCTTTTATGGCTGAGCCAGATATGGTGTAGTACCTATTTTACTGCAAAATGCAGTTCGTTTGTGCGGCCGCAAATAACTGATACACGTCGATCAAACTGAAGCTCGTAAGTTTGAAGTCCACCTTTTTGTTTTGATTCGGTGTCTCCTCCCATTAAAAGGAACTATCTCTATTTTTACTTGAGCCCTATCACCCATAAGAATACGTCCATGGTAGGGCCCATGTCACATGAAGATGGTTCCTTTTGATTGATGATTGAAATACATCCAATCGCACGGCCGATGGACTCGAGAATATTTGTGCTCAGAAGTGAGTTTCAATAATTAATTGGAGGGGAGGACCGAATTCGTTTTCCAATCGTCGGACCATCGAGAGTAATTTCCGTTCCGTCCGAAAGCAGATTATCAGTCTGCAGATTCCTGTAATCTAGCGCGTGCCAACTTCCTGCGCGCGGAAAAGCTCGTCGAAAAATGTATGTCATCGACTTTGCTAAATCATTCAAGGATCAAATATTCAGAAGGCTCAGGAGAGGGGAAAAATCGTCTCCCGTTATCGCTATACCCGAGCTCCGGGCCAATCAGGGAGGAGATTGTTAAACCACTTTGATTTCGGGTGGAATTCAATGACCGTGTCATAAAGCCCGTGTTCGGTGCTGAACCGTGTCTAATGTCGTTTCTTGAAGGTTGATTTTGTCATCGGTGCTATTGCTATACATACTTAGAGAATTTTGTTTGACCATTGAAACCTAGGCGTGCTGACCAGTGGCAATTTTGCAAGTTGGCAACACCGTCTTTCCTCCATTCAAATGTATGTAAAACAATCGATTCTTGGTGAGGCAGCTTGCCTCACCTAAAATCGATTTTTGGAATGGATTTAAATGGAGGAAAAACAAGCAACCAACTTGCAAAATCACCACTGGCGTTGACAGGTAAAGGGAGAGCTATTACATCTTCTCATTCACATTTAGTCAATAAGTGACATCCGTTACCCTAATTTTCAACATGAAGGAGGGGTTTAAGGGAGGTTTTTGGGCCCACCCTGAATATTCTCGACTTTGCTATTAAAAAATCGTAAAGTTCATCGGAGCTCCGTATTTAATTGGATACAGCATGATTTGGTCATTTTCGATTTTTTTGGGGGGTCTATTACTGATCTAAATATGGAAATGAGAGCCGATTTGGGCAAAAATTGTGGATTTTTCCGCATTCAACCACAAACCCTCAAAACCCGCATCTCTCGTCGGAATCAGCCTTTAGAAGACCTAAGTTCCGGCCAGTGATATACCCAAAAAGACACCGTAAATAGCCAAATCATCGGGCATTTTGTAAAAAATAGGCCTTCAATAATCAAAAAATCCTAGAGTTGAGGAAATTCAGGATGGATTAAAAAGCGTCCCTCGTCTGTTCCCCTCCTTTCCATTGAACCTTCGTAAAATTGATAGCATACTAACCTGTATAAATACGGCTACACTTCAAAAATCAATTTCTAACAAAAATGTGTATAATATACGATAATTATCACTTCCCAAAGACACAACTTTGGTAGCAGCACAACGTAGCGGCAGATATCTTTCCCACGTCACTGAGATTCACCTTAGCTCTCCCTTCAAAGGAACTCCGTTCTACCTCCAACATTTGCCTTACAGCCTTTCCGAGGGAAGTATCCGTGGATATCTTGTCTTTGGACAAATTTTACGACGGAAACTCATAAATCTCTCGGCTTATGGCATCAATATCGGTTCCGTTGTTTGTGCAACAGTAGCCGGAGCTGAGATCGGAGCACCAGCAGGGATACCGCACAGTGGGACGAGGCATTGGAGAGGTCGCACAAGAAATTTTTAACTAAAACCCCACATTTTTATGTTCATTTGTACCGTGTAAATCGAAAAGGAACCAAGCCACATCAGCTATTTTCAAATTTAATCGGGCAAATTAATTTTGCACACGAAAACGGCTTGCGGATTTTTGTGCAAATTCCATTGAATTTTCTGCGTAGTGCGAAGCAAATTCCTTAAAAATTTTAAAGGAATCCACGGAAACGTATTCTCTCGTAAAAAATTAAATTGCCAGGTTAAATTTGCCAATGGCTCATGTGGCTTGGTTTTTCTCTGCTAAACGCGGTCCATCCTGTCATGATAAGAATTTTAAGGAGTGTTCCGTAGAAGAAATTTTACGAGAAAACCTCTTTCAAACTCCTACGTCTTATACTAACGAAGATATACTTAAGCTTCTTCCACTGAGTCCAACTTCCTCCATTGACTCGCTCCCATTGTGCGNTCTTTAAAAAAAGCGCCGCGCGCCACCGTGGGTATTCGATCCGCGAGGCAGCATTAGTGACAGGCTAGGAAACCGAATGACACATGCTGCCACCACCTTTTCTATTCATGCGGATCCGTTGCCAAACCTTATCGAGCTCAAAGGACTCGCTTTTCTGCGCACGTGTGAGTGTTTTTGAATTAAGGTGGCTCCTCAGAAATTTGGAGAAAGATTCGTTGTTTCACCCACGAAAGAGCGTAACTATATCTCAATGTTGCCAAATTTCCTTTCGTGAATCGCATTTTTACCAAAAGAATCCAGGGAATTTCTAGCAGAGAATTTAACCAATTTTTTCTCTGATCTTGTGCGAAAATGAAAAATAATTTGGACAGCAACTGCACGGTTTACGTTCTCGTTTGAATTGTTTGAGTCAATTTGGCAACCTTGAAATGGAGGTAGGCTCTTTCGTAAAGGAAACAATGGTTATGAAATTAGGATATAAAATGGACTAAATTTCGCAATTACAATTTCTGGCACAGTTAAGAATCAAAGTATGTGCAATTAATTTCTCTATATGCCTATACGTGTTTTTACAAATGAGCCAAAAATCGTAGTTCCCGATTGCAAAACGTTTTCCAAATAATTTTGACCGCAATTAGTATAAATGGTAAAGGTAATTAACTACTTGTCTATACTATGGTTTTATAATCTGAATTTTGAGTTTAACGGCGCCATTAGGTCTCATTTCTGTTTGAATAAGTCATATGTGCGAACACGTTTTCGTATGTTCTTGCAAACTTTAGCGAATTAACTTATGGTGGTGAGAGTGTCGACATACGACCAGACTTAGAAGCTGAATTTTTCCCAGCTCAATGTCCGTGGGCCTTGACGGATCCAAATTTATATATTATTTCTCTGAAACCTTTGGGAAATTATGGAGCATTACGGCGTTCACCACTGGAAAAATGACAACAGTGTTGTGTTAGTTCCTCCACCGCGCCTGAGCCCTCAGGTGGGAGAAAACAAATTTCCTCCGTCGATTTTCTTTGCAATCGCTACTCAAAACAAATCTCCTGTGTTTTCCCTTCCTTCTCGGTCTCTCTTGGAGTCAAGACTCATGAATACGCAATTCGGAAAAGGGATGAAACAGAGAAGGAAAAAGCAACCCATACCGAAAATCATCTGTTCCATTCCTGTGAAACTAAAGAAGTTTAAAATGCGATTTGTTAAATTAGAAATAACCACTAAAAATGTGTACCTACATTTACATACTTTCCCAACATACACTCGCACCTAATGAATGTTCTATTCCGCGGGCGTATCATTTTGCTTATGGTGTAAAGGGATCGTACACTTGACTTTCGAACAAATGTGCCATTAAGGGTCTCAAAACTGATCCGCAAAATTTTCCACCGGTAACGTTTCCGCACAATCATTGAATTCCGTAAATCACTCATCAGCAATTGACTTTTATGGCAATAACGTTTTCGGAAATCACACTATTGGCCAACGCTGCAGCAATTCTGTTAGTTTTCGAGGTATCGTATATAGTCGACGCAATTAAAGTTACAACACAAACATCCCTTAGGGACGAATGAATAGTTGCCACCAAGTGTTCCGATTGAGAAAGCCGAATCGCCTGCAATCTCGTGTGTATGCAATACGGACGTCCCTTGAACACG
Organism: Bemisia tabaci; assembly: GCF_001854935.1. NCBI lineage: Eukaryota > Metazoa > Arthropoda > Insecta > Hemiptera > Aleyrodidae > Bemisia > Bemisia tabaci. The sequence goes on from NW_017552543.1 coordinate 2,375,085, forward strand.
AATAGTTGTATCCAGGCCTTGCTATTAAAAACGCCAGAGCGCCTTCAGTGTTGCGCCTTGCAATGACGGAATGAGTTGTGTCGCTGCATTTATCGTGTCGTCGGCATGTTGAATGGTGTGCTTCAAGGTTTTTTTCCCCTCCCCCTACCGAACTGAATCCAGGATTTGGCTTTGAAATCGCGAGGTGATCCCCTGTTGGAAAACTTCATTGTATGTGTGCGCAGTCTCAACATCAAAATTAAAAACTAAATCAAAATTAAATTCGGATTTGTGGTTTTCCTTTCATCAGTTTGAAAAAATCCGAGTTTTAAACCATCGCAAAGAATCAAAAGTCTGAGAAAAGTCTTCGTTTAAAACATCAGTGGCACGGGGCTTTAATGATATTGGACAATTAAATGAATAAAACAGAGGCTACTTTTTGCAGGAGTATATTACCTGATTTAAATCAGACCTTACTTTTTTGTCAGTTTCCCATTTCACTTGCATTTAAATCTTCTGATTTACAATAATTGAGACGCATCATATTGCATGAAATAATTACTGCCCGTACATTTTGTAATTAACAGTGTTGCCAACTATTATGAGTAGAGAAAATTCATTGGCAAAAACGCTAATTAACATTTGCGGCAAAGTTGCAGAAAGAAAGCGGGCTCGCGGATACTTGACTTTCCCATACTGACTTCTCACTCATCTACTCTGTTAAATTGTCATCTTCCAGCCAAAGTAGCACAAGTGCCATGCACCGTTTAAAAATTTCCGCCGCTATTTTATTCTTTTGCAAGGAAATTGCTCAACGAAGCTGTCCGAAAATTTCACTGAATTTTATCGACAGCACGAAGAAAATTCAGTGAAATTTTCGGACAGCTTTGTTGAACAAGTTCTGTATTAAAAAAATAAAATGGCGGCGGAAATTTTTGAACGTCGCATGGCGCTTGTGATACTTTGACCAGGAGGAAACGAAATGAAGTCAATAAAAACTACAATAAAAAAGTTACGATGGATTTTTTTTTTTTAAAACAAAAATGGAACAAATGACCCTCAGTCTCATGAGGTAACATAGATCCTGAAAAGCCGTCCTTTTCGTTACTTCAGCTTCGAGAGACTTGTTTCATATTTTCAACATTCCGGTTGAATTGGTGGATCATCAAAAAACTTATATTCAAATTTTGCGATGTCTTCCGGTACAATCCCGGAGGGAACATACTTCTCCTTTGCTTGGCTTTTTGAAAACTTCCATCCTCTCTTGGTGCTTCCTGCTGAGACTTTGCGTCTATCATTGGAATTTCCAGCAGTTTTTGCGTCCATCAAAATATTCAGCCGATGAAGAGCGCGGAAGGACCTCTGTAAAAACAACCGTGTCATACATTTTACAGTTAAATAACAACCATTTAAGTCGTAGAGGATGTATCTACGTTGGGTGATTTGGAAAAGCATTCCAACGGTCTACATAATGTCCGCCTTTTTTCATACTAGAGAGAATGACTCCTCCTTTTTCAGGACAAGATTAATTTTTAAGTAAGAATTTAGATGTAGATTTTTCTTTTAAGGTGATTCGATGGACGCCATAATTTGTGTCAGAACGACATGCGATGTATCGCATCAATTAGTTCCATTTTCTCGGCTACTTGTCATTTTTTTCGAATTTTGAGATCGCAATTCTGTTGTCACGAGACTAGACAACTCTCTTACCAATTTTGACAAACAAATTCAACGTAACATAGGTGTGGTTTTTTCAGAGAGAAAATATCGCATTCGATACTGATATTGAAACTACACTCGAATGCAATATTTTCTCTCTGAAAAAACCACACCTATATTACGTTGAATTTGTTTGTCAAAATTGGTAAGTGGATTGTTTAGTCTCCTGACAACAGAATTGCGATCTCAAAATTCGAGAAAAATGACGAGTAGCTGAAAAAATAGAGCCAATCTATGCGATATATCGCATGTCGTTTTGACACAAAATATGACGTCCATCGAATCACCTTAATGTGTTTAAAGGCAGGCTCAAAATAATCAAGAAAATTGCGATTTTGTTCAAAAGGCATCAAAGAGTACCTGTGGGATGTTTTCGGCGTCGGAGATGACATCGGGTAGGAACGGCAATTCTTTGATCCTCGTTTCAATGCCTGTTGAGGTAGGATTTTCAAGCTGAATCTCGAAGAGTTCCTTCAAAACCTCTTCATTGATACTACTCGTGCTATTGTCGGTCCCGAGTGATCTTAACCAGGCGCAGAACTTGGACGCAATCTGAAACAATCGTCATCATGCTACATAACACAAAATTATAACAGTAACGTGTAGCGCATAACCCCTGAGGCGTGAAGCGGATTGGTCGACCATACTGCCGTGCCAAGAAAGAACGCCGTATGAGCCATCAGGCGTTGCCATATTTCCTTCGAAAAACAACGAATTCATAGGAAATTTTTTGAATATTTCTCCTCCGATTTCTCGAAGGATTTTGCTCAAAATTTGATCTAAAAGTCTGAAAATTTCAAGAAAAAATATTCATATTGTTCTTCCAAACCGGCTGTTTTCTGAGAGGAAATTTGGCAACACTCGAATGCTCATACGGCGTTTTTCCTTGGCACCGCAGCATAGGACCACGAGGACTAGGGATGTAAAGGAGAAGCTCTCGGCGCGAAGGTCGGCATGTAACACATATTAGCGCCTACAAGACTGCATGAATACTTCACGCATTGCGTCTAACACAATGCGGTCAACACGAAACGCATAGCGCCTACAAGACTGCACGAATACTTCACTCATTGCGTCAAACGTGCGATCAACGCGGCGCGGCGGACATTAAAATTATTAAACCACATTACTGTTTGTTCTTTCATAATTTTTTCGTTCATTTCTTATAAATAGAAGGCCTTGTCCAAATAGAAATAGGTTTACGGACTTTCGCGCAAAGTTCCGTAAAATTGTGCTGGTAGTGTTGATGGGGCTTTCGCAAAAAATGTGTCCAAAACGAGTAAACGTGTCTCCGGCACGTTCACTTTATGGTTTTTATTAATGTTTCAAAACGAATAAGAAGGGGGCGGCAAAATACAGGCGGCCCATGGGCGGCATGTGGCATGTAGGTAAACTCGGCCCTGTTAGGAGCTGTCAAAGCCTCACGGGTGCGTAAGGCGCGTTCCTCTGCCTAAGGTCATTTCACGAAATATATCTTCCTTCTACAAAGGAACGTGTGCAATTACACTAAATTGCGACACAATAAAGTCCCTTTGATAGTTCTGGTAAAATATTTGCTAACAACCCAGAATCTCGTAAGTTAAGAGGTAAAAATGACCATGCCTGAGGATGCATTTGACAACATACCGATGGCTAAAGTGCGAAACTACGTATCGCCATTGCGGTGTCTCGAAATCTCTGCTCCTATTTTATCATTTCGAAGGGAACAAGTCAACTATGTATCTTGAAATTTTTTCGGAATATTCTGCTAATTGAGAGGAACATGCGATCATGGAAGCTTTCAAAGCATTTAAAGTTGACCAGATTTCCGTTGGAAAAATGAAGTATGACAAGAAGTCAGCGACGTCGCGAACAGAGAGACGCTGTTTCGCACTTTGTTCATCGATATCTGTTTTGACCTTTTACCAGCAACACATGCGTCGACGGGCACGCAGTTGAAAATTTTGTGATCCCATCGGAACGTTTCAAAATCTCCGATTAGGTTTCATTCTTAAAAGGAAATCGATCGGAATACCTCCATCGTACCATCTGCTAATACATTGGAATGAGTGAAGGAAACTCACAAAAAATTTCAATAAAAAAAAAATTACATATTTTTTTCTTTCCGAAAATTGTATATAAAGAGCGGAGATTCGTAAAGTCACAATCGCGGAGATACTTTCGCATTTTCCGACTCCAGTTATCGATCAGCGGTGTGGCGTGTTTTGCGATATATAGATTGATCTGTCATTTAAACCTATGGAAAAGGATCGATTAACAAGGTGTTCGCAGCGAACACCTTAATAATCGATTCTTTACCACGGATTCGAGTAGAGAAATTTCGATAATCGAACATTCACGCCGCGCCACTGTTATCGATGCGTATGCAGCCTTTTAAACATACATTAGACGGTAAACCTCAGTGTCTGACATTCAGCATTTTCCCGCGCACTGCGAATAATCGGCACGCGCCCTTCTGGCGTAAGGGCGTATCTCAATGTTGACGTGAGCCCTGTCGTACATATAAAGCCATGCTCTCTGGGGCTCATACAGAAATCAAGGTACGCCTTTACGCCAGAGGAGCGACGTAATGTAAGTCATCGTACTCACATGACTTAGCGTTTGATCTCCCTTCCCCATCCGTGTTCGTTGATACACGGTATTGTGTTGAAAATAATTTATCGCCCCTCCTCCCCTCATGATATATATTTTGATGACGTCGGAGCTCACCATGTTTGAAACGTATAATCCCCGTTCCATCAGAGGCATTTTGAGAACGGCTTGCTCCGTGATGACTTCTGGGGGTTTCCAAATGTTGGCTTTTTCCGGGGGTTGGCGGATGAATCTCAAGTACGGGTTACACTGGTTCCTCGGCAGGCCCGTGAAAGATGTAGCGCTGTCCATGATGCATAGAAAACAGAGGTGCTCTAAAGTATGAATCGGACGTGTTTGCGCAAAATAGTTGAAGTCTTATCATCAATAACGTGCTAAGTGCCAAAAAATGGAAAACGGAGTTAGCACTGGAAATGCATGCTATGCGCCATTGACAACATAGGGTAAAGCGTGCTAAGTGCCATTGGACTTCGTTGCAAATCGTTGCAATGGCACTTAGTACGCTTGACCCTATGTTGTCAATGTCGATGGCACATAGCATGCATTTCCAGTGCTAACTCCGTTTTCCATTTTTTGGCACTTAGCACGTTATTGATGATAAGACTTCGTTTATCCTCAGTGTTCGGAACTCACAGGCGCCAACGCGCCAAATGCGCCTAAAAAAATCGGTCATGGCGCCTAAAAAATGAAGGCTCTGCGCCACCGTGGCCCCTTAAAATTGCCTCCCCGCTCTAAAAAAATGAAAATTCTAGTTTTTCTGTTTGGTGATTTTTCGAAATTTCCCCCAAGTAACAGCTACTAGTTCTGTAACTAAAACATCTTGCGTTTAACTTGTCACTAAATGCGCCGTGATACACAAGCAAAAAGTCAATTTGGCCCCTAAAAAATCTTCAAATTCTTCTTCTTTCTCTTTCCCTAAAAATCGAACTTGACGCGTCACATGGCTCCTGAAACTCCATAGATAGTTTCGAACACTGATCCACATAGATGGAACCCGTAGCAAATCATTTTTACGGAAATAAACCGAGACTATCAACTCCCGGTCAAAGTATCACAGGCGCAATGCGACGTCGCAAAATTTCCGCCGAGATTTTATTTTTTACAGAGAAATTCTTGTTTGAATCTGTTTGAAAATTTTTACTGAATTTCGGCAGTGCAAAAGAAATTCAGTGAAATTTTCGGACAGCTTCGTTGATCAATTTCTCTGTAAAAAATAAAATGGCAGCGGAAATTTTTAAACGTTGCATGGCACATGTCATACTTTGGTCGAAAGGTGACGAGACATGCTTTATTGGTGAGCCCTTTGTGCTCCTATAATTTTTTTTCATAATTGAGGGGCTTGGAGGGCAAAGCACATGAGTGTAGTTTTTGCTATTTAAAGGAATGCGTGATTAAAGTTTCTAAATTACACGGAGCCTTATGGCGAAAAGAAGGTTTAAACTCACTTTTTGATGCTTTAAAGTTGGATTTTAGTCGTGAATTTCTCACAGAATATACTTTCTAACTAGTAATAGTTGAGTTCATGAATATCTCAATTTTTTCAAAAACTGCACTTATGCGCCTTGTCCTCCAATCTCCTTAATTATGAATGTTTCCGAGAAAAGGAACCTTATTCCGAGGTGGCAACATTTTCAGTGAGGTCATTTATCTTGAGTTTGTCGAAAAATCTAATATTGAGATTTTTACTGAAATGTTAATCTGATATTCTGATTAAAATAAGCTGTAGTACTTCAGTTTATTTTTCTCAATAGAAGATATTAAGTTTCAGCACTATCCGGAAATATCCTACCTAGAACATGCAGAGTTAGGATTTCAAGTAGCTTTCTCTCAAAATTTGAAGAACGAACTTCAAACCGCAGTAATTCCGATTTGGTTTATAATTTGTTGACTTTTTTTGTTCCAAAACAGTCATAAAGCACTCCTCCGTGTAAAGCACCTCCATCTTCTCTACTTGATTAATTCTCAAAAGCCTTATTATTGACATTACAGCACGGTTAAGTCCACGATTTAAAGTATACCCACTTTTATAGTGTGACAGAAGATCTGTTGTCTTCAGTTCAGGACGGCAGTATCTTCTATCGCACCTCAAAAGTGGGTGATCTTATTTTGCTTTAACCCTAATACGCAGAAATAGTGCATCTTTTCGTCGTTTCTAGCACGAAGGAACGTAATTCCATTCCAAGGTTGCCAAATTGACTCGAACAATTAATTTATTTTACAAAAATGTACGCAAGCAATTTTCATCATACATTGGTCTGTTTTTTGCTTGGAATCTAGAGAAAAATCAGGGAAATTTTCAGTCAGAAATGCCCAAGATTCTCTTGATTAATAGGCAATTTTTAAGGGGAAATTTGGCAACATTAAAATGGAGTTACGTTCTTTCGTCCAGGAGACGATGTTTTGTGATCCTATACATGGAAATTCATCTTACCGAGGAGTTGGCGGGAATAGAAAGCGGCTTCCGGAAGAAGACTTCGATATTCTCGAGGATGTTTCAGGCTTAGAATTTTTTTGTCAAATGACAGGAAAGAACTCCTGAAACTTGAAAAAAAAGTATTACGTTGAATAAAAGACGGCAATGATGGTGTGCAGGATGGTCAGGATGATGCGTAATGCTCTTTCTTTTCTTTCATTCTTGATGAATCTCTTTGATTTATTGACGGAATTCCCTTAAATTTATCATGCAAGGCACGTAAATGAACATGGATATTAGTTATCGGGTGATACTTTGCAACGTTGCAAATGAGCCCATATACCAATTATTCCTAAATTTTCAAATTTTCACTCAACGGCATTCTTTGAATTAAACTGTCTACTTAGATTCTCTGTGAAATCTCACAGGAACGTTTCTGTTAAAAAGACGAAAGATTCACAAAAACTTTTAAGAAATGACGTTGAGTAGTATTTCAAAAAATACATTATAAAACAAAATTTGCAACGTTGAAATGCACCCTCCTGATTTTCATTAAACGCCATGCGTCCGAACCGAAAGTGTAACCAATAAACTAGGATACCGAAACAGAGCGTATAAATTGCCTTCAATCCGGTGTGATGCAACGAGCACATCCATGCGTCAAGTTTTGTTGCCTACTCGGTGAAACTCGATTAATCAAACCTCCGCTGCATGATACGAGCACTTGTGAGTTGTTTCCTTCCCAATTTGTTGCAGCATTTTCTTTCTTTTTTTCTCTCTTTTTTTTCTTTCTTTTTTTTTCAATCCCCCTCTTTTCTCCTTTCCCAACATGCGCGTAAAAACACACGATGACAAAATAAAACCGTCAAGAAGATGGTAACGTCGTAATCGAAGTAAATGTTTTTCTAAGATTCACAGACATCGTGTTCGAACTTGAGGCTTTTCAATTTAAGGAATTTCTTCATCAAAATTGGACTGCATTTTGCAATTAAGAACTATAAATTCCGGCCCGGTTTAAAAACACGTTGTGCCGTAAAACGTAAGTGCCATTAGTTTCCCTATGCATATAAGTGCTTTTTCAGATGAGCCAGAATTTATAGTTCCAAATTGCAAAATGCAGTCCAATTTGTCTTTGTAGCTCTTACTTTATTTGGTGTTGGACTGTTGGCAATAAGAACGCATCGTCGTTTTTTCGCATACAGGATTTTCTGCTCCGGCAAAACACAAGAAATGAATGATGTTTTTGATGCTGCACTCGAAGCAATTGGTTTTTCTTCTGCCTCCTCAGAACCCATACTGGTGACGTCGACAGGAAGCTGAAGAATAGAGGCAACTTTTGAGAATCGCTCCTCGCCNAACTGAATCCAGGATTCGGCTTTAAAATCACGAGGTGATCCCCTGTTGTAAAACTTCATTATATGTCAGTCTCAACATCAAAATTAAAAACTAAATCAAAATTAAATTCGGATTTGTGGTTTTCCTTTCATTAGTTTGAAAAAATCCGAGTTTTAAACCATCGCATGGAATCAATCGTCTGATAAAATTCTTCATTTAAAACATTAGAGACACGGGGCTTTGATGATATTGGATACTTAAATAAATAAAACAGAGGCTACTTTTTGCAGGAGTATATTACCCAATTTTAATTACATAGACCTTACTTTTTTGTCAATTTTCCATTTCACTTGCATTTAAATCTTCTTATTTAAAATTATTGAGACGCATTATATTACATGAAATAATTACTGCCTGTATAATTTGTAGTTAACGGTGTTGCCAACTTTTATGATTAGCGAAAATTCATTGGCGAAAACTATAATTAATATTTGCGGCAAAGTTGCAGAAAGAAAGTGTGCTCGCGGATACTTGACTTTCCCATACTGAGTTCTCACTCATCTACTTTGTTAAGTTGTCACCTTTCGGCCAAAGTATCACAAGCGCCATATGCGTCGTTTAAAAATCTTCGCCGCTATTTTATTATTTTACAAAGAAATTGTTCAGCGGAGCTGTCCGAAAATTCTACTGAATTTTATCGACAGCACAAAGAAAATTCAGTGAAATTTTCGGACAGCTTTGTTGAACAAGTTCTTTATAAAAAAATAAAATGGCGGCGGAAAATTTTGAACGTCGCATGGCGCTTGTGATACTTTGACCGGAAGGAGACGAAAGTCCATAAAAAAGTCAATGAAAACTACAATAAAAATGCTACGTTGGAATTTTTTTTAAAAAATGGAGCAAATGACCCTCAGTCTCATAAGGTAAAATAGATCCTGAGAAGCCGTCCTTTTCGTTACTTCAGTTTCAAGAGACTTGTTTCATATTTTCAACATTCCAGTTGAATTGGTGGATCATCAAAAAATTTATATTCAAATTTTGCGATGTCTTCCGGTACAATCCCGGAGGGAGTATACTTCTTCTCCGCTTGGCTTTTTGAAAACTTCCATCCTTTCTTGGCGCTTCCTGCTGAGACTTTGGGTCTATCAATGGACTTTCCAACAGTTTTTGCGTCCATCAAAATATTCAGCCGATGAAGAGCGCGGAAGGACCTCTGTAAAATCAACCGTGTCATACATTTTACAGTTAAAGAACAACCCTTTAAGTCGTAGAGGATGTATCTACGTTGGGTGATTTGGAAAAGCAATAAGTGTTCACTAGGACTTACGATGCACAGCAACCGTGTTTATAAGTCTTCCCAATACATGTATCTATTTTGCTGAAATGTAGTCCAACTGAAACTGTCATTTTTAATGGACAAGAACATCTACTCTACACATATTAGATGAGTTTATTTTTAATAGAGAGGAGAATAAATGCACAAGTAATGCACGAGGAAAAAGCTATGGCTTATAAACCAATTTTCATACGGAACAATACTAATAGTGTTGAAGACAACATATAATAAAAGTATACGTATACCTTAGTTATGGTATAATATACCATACTATGGTACGAGCTACCACAGTATAGTTCACAGACCGATAATCATCAGTTAATATACAACTATTAATGGTGTTCCATATGAACCACTAATTGGTTTATAAGCCATAGCTTTTTCTCAATGTGGTGCGTTATGCACCCACATCTATGCATCACGGATTCTAACAAACTCTAACTTCTTTTATTCTTTTTTGAGGACAACAACTCCTGACAACAGAATTGCGATCTCAAAATTCAAGAAAAATGACGAGTAGCTGAAAAAATAGAGCCGATCGATGCGATATATCGCATGTCGTTTTGACACAAAATGTGGCGTCCATCGAATCACCTTAATGTGTTTAAAGGCAGGCTCAAAAGAATTAAGAAAATTGAGATTTTGTTCAAAAGGCATCAAAGAGTACCTGTGGGATGTTTTCGGCGTCGGAAATGACGTCGGGTAGGAACGGCAATTCTTTGATCCTCGTTTCAATGCCTGTTGAGGTAGGATTTTCGAGCTGAATCTCGAAGAGTTCCTTCAAAACCTCTTCATTGATACTACTCGTGCTATTGTCGGTCCCGAGTGATCTCAACCAGGCGCAGAACTTGGATGCAATCTGAAACAGTCGTCATCGTGCTACATAACACAAAATTATAATAGTAACGTGTAGCGGATAACCCCTGGAGCGCGAGGCACATTGGTCGACCATACTGCCGTGCCAAAAAAGAATGCCGTATGAGCCATCAGGCGTTGCCATATTTCCTTCGAAAAACAACGAATTTATAGGAAAATTTGTGAATATTTCTCCTCCGATTTCTCGAAGCATTTTGCTCAAAATTTGATCTAAAAGTCTGAAAATTTCAAGGAAAAATATTCATATTGTTCTTCCAAACCAAAAAATTTCAATAAAAAAAATACATATTTTTTCCTTTTCGAAAAGTGTATATGAAGAGTGGAGATTCGTAAAGTCACAATCGCGGAGGTACTTTCGCATTTTCCGACTCCAGTTATCGATCAGTGGTGTGGCGTGTTTTGCGATACATCGATTGATCTGTCATGTAAACCTATGGAAAAGGATCGATTAACAGGGTGTTCTCAGCGAACACCTTAATAATCGATTCTTTACAACGGATTCAAATAGGGAAATTTCGATTATCGATCATTCACGCCACGCCACTGTTATCGATGTGTATGCAGCCTTTTAAACATACATTAGACGGTAAACCTCAGTGTCTGACATTCCGCATTTTCCCGCGCACTGCGAATAATCGGCGCGCGCCATTCTGACGTAAGGGCGTATCTTAATTTTAACATGAGCCCTGTCACATATAAAGCCATGCTTTCTGGGGCTCATGCGGAAATCAAGGTACGCCTTTACGCCAGAGGAGCAACGTAATGTAAGTCATCGTACTCACATGACTTAGCGTTAACTTGATCTCCCTCCCCCCCCCCCCCCCCCNTCTTTTCTCCTTTCCCAACATGCGCGTAAAAACACACGATGACAAAATAAAACCGTCAAGAAGATGGTAACGTCGTAATCGAAGTAAATGTTTTTCTAAGATTCACAGACATCGTGTTCGAACTTGAGGCTTTTCAATTTAAGGAATTTCTTCATCAAAATTGGACTGCATTTTGCAATTAAGAACTATAAATTCCGGCCCGGTTTAAAAACACGTTGTGCCGTAAAACGTAAGTGCCATTAGTTTCCCTATGCATATAAGTGCTTTTTCAGATGAGCCAGAATTTATAGTTCCAAATTGCAAAATGCAGTCCAATTTGTCTTTGTAGCTCTTACTTTATTTGGTGTTGGACTGTTGGCAATAAGAACGCATCGTCGTTTTTTCGCATACAGGATTTTCTGCTCCGGCAAAACACAAGAAATGAATGATGTTTTTGATGCTGCACTCGAAGCAATTGGTTTTTCTTCTGCCTCCTCAGAACCCATACTGGTGACGTCGACAGGAAGCTGAAGAATAGAGGCAACTTTTGAGAATCGCTCCTCGCCCAAACATTCCCGAATCTCTTGGGTCATCCTCAGTTCTCTCTGGAAAATGTGTAACAAAAAAATCGATAGGACAGAAACAGAACACGACAGAACAAAAAATAGACAGAACGAATTCACACAATTTTACAGGGAAATACTCATAGAGTACATAGAGTTGTAATGTAATTGGGAGAGCTGGCGCCACTTTTAAGCATTTTCCATGTCCCGAATTCCGAGACTCCTGTGTGACGCCGGGTCACTTTTTCGATACATAATCGATTGTTTGCGATACACGGGTACCCGGCCATCCGATGACAACAGCAACAACAACAACAACGGAGATAGGAATTACCACTTATTCCACACCGCCATTTTGGATCGAAAATGTATCGAAAAAGCGACCCGAACTCGGCGCACACCGGGCTCGGAATTCGTCGAGCAGAACATGGCGCCAGCTCTCCCATTCACATTACGACTCTATGTACTCTATGGAAATACTTGATGGTAAATCCGCATGTAAGATACTGAACCGAAGACAAGACGATTTGAGAATTTGACCCGCAATTTCAGAATTATTTCTGAGTATCTCCTGAGTCAATTGTTTGCACTTTGATATAGAATACAGTGCCGTGGCTTTCAAGATTTATTTATTTATTTATTCTTTTTTAATTATTAAAATTCAATAAGTGTCATTTGATGATGAATCTAGAAAATACACGACCCGCAATAGTTGAGTTAATAATATTCCTTCTCAATTTTTTCATTTTAATATGATCCATCCAACACCGCTTCCCGAAAATCTGTTATTACTGCTTAAAATGTCACGACCGTCACTGTCATGACTGGAAGGTTGCAATGTTTATGACCTCATAACTTTTTTTGGGTTTGATAAATTTTTCTGATTTTTGTACTAATTTCATCAAAAATACTTGCAGCTGAGTAAACAATGCATTTGATTACGTAAAAAGTTTGTCATCCACCTAAAATATTTCGAAAATATGCTGTCATTAAGTTTCACGTCACGACCGTCCCAGGTGTTTTTGCTAGTTAAAATGGTCGTTAGGAGCGGTTACATTGTCGCGAAAGTGATTTGAAAGTCGCATCATGAAGTGACTATTTACCGGAGGTATTGAGCATTTCCGGTTACATCAGGTGATCGCCGGAACAATCTCTCCTGTGGAGCAAAAGTCATATTATTGCCGCAATCACATTCTGAATGTGAAAGCTGAATGTGGCTTGAATGTGGAAGTCATCGACCCGATGCCTGAATTTTGCACGTGTTGCTTCAAGCAACGATGCAATTGCTTCGTGCAATTCAGCAACGATTCTCAGCTACCATCGGATAATGTCAAATTTTTCTGAACAATTCGAATAGATTTGATACACATCTGGATGAAAATAACTCGATTTTTAGCTATTGAGCGCTGACTGTTGCCTTCCATATTCAGCTGCCGAATTCAGCGTGTGATTGCGGCATATGAAATGAATAATTGCCGGAAATTTTCAGCATTCCTGGTTACTTCCGGTGAGAACCGGAAACACCCATTATTTCCCGAAAGTATTGAGCATTTCTGGTTTCATTCTAGGTGATCGCCGAAGCAGTCTCTGAATGCGCGCGTATGCATTTATGAATTTCCTCGAGGTACATAAGGTACACTTAGTGCAATTTTCAAATGAAAATTTGCTCAATAAAATTACTCAATGGAGAATTTGCACACACAAATTTTAGTGCTTCATCCGAGAGTGCCTCGTGAGCTGAGTTCGCAGTATTTTTCATAATTTTTTTCTGACGTGGGAAATTGGAGAAAAATAGATTTAAAAGTGAGAAAATTTCCCGCCTTGTGACATCATCTGGCGGCATTTTCCATTGAAACACATGTATTTTAGCAGATTAGGTTATTTTGTCATATTTTCTCCAATTATTGTCCAATTTAGAAACCAAGGATAACCTCATTCTCAATTTTCCTGGCAGTATCATTTCAAATTTGAAATTCACGAAATTTCAGACACCTGCAAATTTTCTATTGTGAATATCTACATGTTGCCACGTCCCTTACCATCTAATCATATTAAGTTGTATAGCTTTGTAAATTCATGCACGAGGAGACCAACAATGAACTAAGTTATTAGAAAGAAAAAAATAAATTGGACGTATTTCTGTCAAACGGAACTATGTGCATTAAGACATGAGCCCTGAGACCCATAAGAATACATGCATAACAGGGCTCATGTCATAATGCACAGAGTTCCGTTTGATAGAAATACGTCCAATTAAGGAAATAAAAATGAAATAAAAGCTAGATTAGATTTGTATTTGACTCACGACTCGGCAGAAAGGTTTCTTTCCGTCAATTTTTCGGACTCTCATGGGTGCGCCTGATGGTCTAGTACAGGTGCACAAATTCACTCACGCGCGAAGTTGGGCCTCACACGTTATCACCAGTTCAGCGAGAAGTGTTAGCACACCCGAGAAAACCCCAATTTCCCCGGTCATAAAAACACCATCAGATCGTGGCGGGAGGTGAATTCCATACAGAGCGGTTTCCATGGAGGCCAACTCGCTGTTTGTTCCATAGCATCGGAATGCACACAGCAAGCATTTGAAGTCCTCCACCACCGTGCTAAGAAAGAACGCCGCATGAACCTTTGGGCGTTGCCAAATCTCCTTTGGTAAATCACGAATTTTCGGGAAAATTTTTAAATATTTTTTAAATACTTTTGTTTGCAATTTTACCTAACGTTCTTGAAAATTAATCGGAAAAATATTCATAACTTTCCTCAAGAATAAACATTTTATCGGAGGGAATTTGGTAATGGACCACTAGACAAGGTACGAATTTCAGCATTCTGATACATGATTCATAACTAAAATTTCGCGTAGAACACGATGCGCACAACGAAAATTACCGAATTCAACTCCTTCCAAAGATATTTAACGATTCTTGATACGTGAATTCAAACCACCCGCTCATGAAAACTCAATTCTCTACGAGATTCACATCGCGCGCTGAATGTTATTATGACAGTCTCTGCTATATAGAAATCTGGCAACCTCAATCTTGACGCTTTGGCTCAGCTATAGCAAATTGCTTACCTATAGTTTGAACAACACATGGTGGGAAATGAACATTGCTCGATTGAGAAGCTTTCTGAAACCGTTGTAGTGAGCGATTTGACTCACGTAGAGCTTTGAGTTTCTTGAGAGCGGGCAGTTCAAATTCCTCGTAACCAATGTGAAATAAAAACGATATCTTCGTTAGGAGTTAGTTTCAGTAATTTTCGTTGCGCGAATCGTGTTTTACGTGAAATTCTGGTTAAGAAACATGTATCAGATTGCTTAAATTCGTACCTTGTCTAGTGGTCCAT
>NW_017552543.1:2390563-2453333 GCF_001854935.1 Bemisia tabaci
GCCAGAATTTATAGTTCCAAATTGCAAAATGCAGTCCAATTTGTCTTTGTAGCTCTTACTTTATTTGGTGTTGGACTGTTGGCAATAAGAACGCATCGTCGTTTTTTCGCATACAGGATTTTCTGCTCCGGCAAAACACAAGAAATGAATGATGTTTTTGATGCTGCACTCGAAGCAATTGGTTTTTCTTCTGCCTCCTCAGAAGCCATACTGGTGACGTCGACAGGAAGCTGAAGAATAGAGGCAACTTTTGAGAATCGCTCCTCGCCTAAACATTCCCGAATCTCTTGAGTCATCCTCAGTTCTCTCTGGAAAATTTAAAACAACGAAAAATTTAATTATGAAAATTTATAAAAAAATTTATAATATCAAAAGTTTACCAACTTTCAATATTGTACATCATTGCTTTTGAGTACACCCGCCGTTTTTGTTTAAAATTGGTCACGACCGTCGCACAGCATCGAATGTTTGTATGACGATCGTGTCTTCTAGGCGTACTTGAGTCAATCATTAATTTTAATATCACTACAATCGAGCGGACGGGTATGGTGCGTAGAACCCCTGCACTCCATGCACAAGGAGACCAACAATGAACTAAGTTATTAGAAAGAAAAAAATAAATTGGGCGTATTTCTGTCAAACGGAACCATGTGCATTAAGACATGAGCCCTGAGACCCATAAGAATACATGCATAACAGGGCTCATGTCATAATGCACAGAGTTCCGTTTGATAGAAATACGTCCAATTAAAGAAATAAAAATGAAATAAAAGCTAGATTAGATTTGTATTTGACTCACGACTCGGCAGAAAGGTTTCTTTCCGTCAATTTTTCGGACTCACATGGGTGCGCCTGATGGTCTAGTACAGGTGCACAAATTCACTCACGCGCGAAGTTGGGCCTCACACGTTATCACCAGTTCAGCGAGAAGTGTTAGCACACCCGAGAAAACCCCAATTTCCACGGTCATAAAAACACCATCAGATCGTGGCGGGAGGTGAATTCCATACAGAGCGGTTTCCATGGAGGCCAACTCGCTGTTTGTTCCATAGCATCGGAATGCACACAGCAAGCATTTGAAGCCTTCCACTACCGTGCTAAGGAAGAACGCCGCATGAACATTTGGGCGTTGTCAAATTTCCTTTGGTAAATCACGAATTTTCGGGAAAATTTTTAAATATTTTTCTTATAATTTTTCAAATACTTTTGTTTGCAATTTTACCTAATGTTCTTGAAAATTAATCGGAAAAATATCCATAACTTTTCTCAAGAATAAACATTTTATCGGAGGAAATTTGGTAATTCTCGAATGTTCATACGGCGTTTTTCCTTAGCACGGCAGTCTAGGTTTTTTTTTTTTTTTTTTTTTTTTTCGATTCTAATCTTGTGCAGTCCGTTTTACATTGTTTTTTTTTTTTTTTTTTTTTTTTTATTTATGAAAAAAACTACAGAGTATTAATTGTTTTTACATTATAAGGTTAAAATATGATTAGTAAATGAACTTTGAACTTTTGAGTCTAGCTTAATATTAGACTCTAACTTATAACTAAATTATATATAGGTACTATGTATAATTGTTAATTTAGTTGTTAGTTCCTCCCCCTACGCCAGTGTCAAAAGATGAAAAGCTGACAAATTCAAGGAAATGTTGAATGAGTCTAGGTATAACAAGCGAATGTTCCACTGAAAATGCATTATGCATCTGTTGTTTCTATAAATTTTGGCGGCGAAACTACGAAAAGCAATCGATTACAATGCTCACAAGTTCCCGCTTCTACTTTACATTTCAAAAAAAAAAAAAAATTACCGGCCTCGTTCATACGAAATTCTTAGAGAATATTTTTAGAAAGGCATAGAAGAATCACACGAATTTCATAATGAAAATTGCCAGAATCGTTAAGCAGAATCATCCGTCAGATGGTATATCGGTATTGTGTTGTGCCTGAGCGAGTGAGGAAAGCCATCGCGCCTTCAATCTTATGTTTATGCAACATTGACTGCCATGGAGTACGAATAGTTGTACTCAGGCCAGGCGTTGACATCGACGTCTGCCGCGTTTGTTGAGTGAGGTATTGCTTGGCTAAAATTGTTTCGTCATTTTTATAACGATGCGCAATATTTGTCATCCTTCTCCTCCTTTGATACACGCAGAGATCACGGTATACGGAACGGACCTGCGTCTCAATTAATTTTTAAAAGATTTTTAATCCTGAGATGCGCATGCCTAACTACACTAGTGCATAGTTTTCTAATAATTTTCCCCCTTTTCTTTTCTTTTTTTGCGTGTGGACTGCGAACATACGTCAATCATGGTTGTTTTTTAAGAAAAAGATATGCAATCGAAAATGAGTACCTACATCAAATATCGATTTATCGACGTCCGATACATCTCGAACTTTGACATTTTTCGTCATTTATTCGCATCTAAGCGGGGGCCAATTGTTAAAATCAGTAGACAAAGAATACATGGAGCGATCCTAATGGTTGAAATGGTTGGTTCCGATAGACTAAGGAAGAAAATTATGGATTTACTGTTGAGTCTCTTGTGGATTGCTGTTAGTTATTCTATTACTTACCTCCTTTATCCAATGCAACCACCAGCTTCTACCAATAGAGTCCCTCCATATCCTATTTGTCGTCTCTGTCAATAGCTTTGTCTACCAATTTCAATAATCAGCCCGCACTAGACTTAGACGTTTTTAATACACCTATATTGACCAGTATTTTGGATTGAGGATATTTTGCGAAATGAACCAATCATTTTTGTCAAAAAGGACGTTAGCGAATTTAAGCTTCTCTTCCAAAATGGCTAAAATGACGCCACTGTTTTGAAACGACGTAAGTAAAAGGTCCTGGTACTTCTATAATCGTACTAATTTCTTTAAAAGAGCCTTCGTGATGTCCATTTTTTCTTTTCAATTTTATTATTAACTTTCAAAACGTGATTGGGCGTGTAGAGTCCTCTGCTATCCCTACTGAGGCATGGGACTCGATCGAGTTAGTTCGTCGCTCCCCCGACGTAAGGGCGAATCTCAGTCACCCCGTGAGCCCTGCGCTCCAAACATTTCTATGATTTCTGGGGCTCATGGAGAAATGGAGATGAGCTCTTACGTCAAAGAGGCGACGGAGTTTTGTGGATTGTCCCCACTGCGAGGCGAGCCAAGCGGCGAATGTTGATTCTTCATCTGAAGAGCTTTGGCTCGGAATGAAAATAATATCTTAAAACTTTGCGAGAAGTTGCGACAATATTGGAATACGGGAATCAATTTGCCTCGGAGCTGCAGCGGCAGTTTCTCACTCCTCGCCGAGATGCGCTTTGAAGGCGCCGACATAACAGCCGGAGCGGCCCCCAGCTCGTTACGGCAACGGCAACAAAAGTTCCTCCGTCATGTCAACACTCACCGGCGTGTGCGCTTTTTCCAGATTTCCACGTCAACTCTCATCCCGTCAGCTCTCTCCGGCTCATGCCTTCGGTATTTTTAATCACAGACGTCNNNNCCTCCATTCAAAGAGTATGCACAACGAGTTATTTCTTTCATTTAGGACACGGCCCGATTTTCCTTGGAATTGCTATTGTTTTAGGAGTCCTCCGATTCATCTACTGTCCCCCCCCTCCGCCTCCCCGCAGCCGTTGAGGCTTTGTATATAGCCTCCCACCTCTTTCATTAAACCCCTTTCAAACCGTGAATTTAATGCAACTTTGAGTCCTAATCAAGGTTTTCTTTCCCCCGCTCATTTTCTCGGCGACACTTCGTCTCGGTCAGGCCGCGGGTAGGGGGGGGGAGGGGAAGGGGGAGAGGGGGGAGGTTGTGCCCAGTCATCCGTCACCATTGACAAAAGTTGAAGGCGAGGACAGACCAAATGAAAACTGTCGAGCTACTTTTTATTCAAGCTCTCCACAAAGGTCTGGTCTATGGGAACCAACCTTTTCAACCAATATAATCGCTTCATGTTCCCTATGTCTTATTTGTCTATCGCTTTGTCTATCGATTTCAATAATCAGCCCGTAAAAGTAGGTTTGGGACAAGAAGTCACCTTACAACCGCAAAATATCTCCGCGATAAAATAATGTATTTTGTTTGCAGTGTTTCGCAATTTCGTTTCCTGCTTCCTGTCAGGAGGAGTGCTGTGAAACCTTTTTTGGTGCTGGGAAACATTTTTCTCTCATAATATTTTTTGTCTCAAAGCACCCCCAGTCGAAATTGTGGTCCCCCTACATTTTAAGGGAAAATCGTAGTATTTTCTTAATTTTGGTCACGGTTATGAACCTCAACTTATGGAAAATGGCTAACCCTCCAAAATTTTTAGCGCTAAATTCGTCCGTGGCCAGGGCCGGATTTACCTACTTGCCTGTATTGCCGCGGGCCTTCTCACTCGTTTTGAAACATCAATAAAAACCATCAAGTGAACGTGCCGGAAGAGAAGGGGTGCATGAGACGCATTTACTCGTGTTGGACACATAGCCCCGTCAACACTACTGGCAAAAGTTCACGGAACTTTGCGCGAAAGTTAAGTTCCGTAAACCAACATCTGTGTGGACAAGGCCTTCCATTTATATGAAATGAACGAAAGAATTATGAAAGAACAAACATAAATGTGGTTTAATAATTTTAACTTCTGCCACCGCGCCGCGCTGACCACACTGTGTTTGGCGCAATGCGTGAAGTATTCATGCAGTCTTGAAGGCGCTAATATGTGTTTCATGCCGATCGCCGCGTCGAGGGCCTCTCCTTTTCATCTCAAGTCCTCGTCAGCATTCCGCTCAGCGCCGCACGTCTCCTGGCCAAATTGCGTGGTCGGTTTCTCGACTAATTTAAGGTGCTGTCTCCCATATCACCGAAAGACAACAAAATTAGACATTCTCAGGAGATGAGAGATTCTGTCGCCTTTTCTCATTTGTAATTTTTTTCTAAATCCGATTTTTTTTTAAACCTTCATTAAAAAAATTGCAAAATTTGCCGTGGCCACCCCCTAAATCCGGCCCTGTCCGTGACCTCTAAAATATCGAAATTTCAAGGCAACGGAGGATTTCAGGGGGTCATTTTTTTACCCTGATAAGCGTGAAACAGTCTACTATCTTCCTATGACTTAAAATTTCAATATTTTTGAGAATCATTGTAAAATTGGCCAATAAAAGGTGTCAAAAAAAGAAAGAGAAAAAAAATATTTTAGAGGCCGTGAATAATTTTAACGCTTCAAGCCATGGGCAGGCCCGCCACATCCCTTCTCGAGCCCTTATACCAGTTATAAGGTCCGGCCCAAGCCCCCGAGGGGGGGGGGGGGGNCGGGGGGGGGGGGGGTGTCCGAGGGGCATCCCCCGAGAAATTTTAGAATTTATACGACTAATAGGACGTATTTTTATAAGCTTCAATAAAGAATGTTTCCATCAATTTCTGCGGAATAATTATGTTTTTTTTTTATATATACTCTCAGCACAAAATACTTGCGAATTGTTGCATTCAAAACATCTGGATAATTTTTTTTTTTTTTTTTTTTTGGGGGGGGNTATGATACTATTTTCAGTTCTTAGAGGGCCAGGCCCCCCTGGACTCCCCCTTCGTTTGTCTATGGTGAGGGAGTTGAGCCATGAGCCATTGAAGTCGAGGATGCCCAGACTGGAGACTCTTAGCATCTGACGACGGAAGTAAATGAAACACATTTACTAAAAATATCCCTCTGTACTGAAAATCTTGAAAATAGATAGACATTTTCCAAGAAATATACTTCTTTGAAAATTTAAGAAGAATTCTACAGTGTCCCAGCGTGTTTTTGAAAATCTATTCACCTTTAGCGAAATTTTTAGGGTAAATTTTTCACTTTTTCTTACGAAACAAGGGTTGCATGTGAATTCGTAGTGGTTTTTCACGGGTAACACGGGCCCCGGTACCAGGGACCCAGTATCCCCCCTTGTGGCGGGCCTGCCTTCATGCACGCTGGACTTGTCGATTTCCTTTGACATTTTTGTAGTGGTGAATGAATAGCTGATGTGCGCTACAGCTAGAATTGTATAAAGCAAAAGGGTAATTTTTTTATGAGGATTATAAATAAACGAGTGGCTAGAAATGAAAACAAAATACTATGAACTATGCAAAACGATAATCCGGGTACCGGAACTTGGCTGATTTGAAAACGCCTTCAAATGTGGCGTGATACCTCACACATTCCGGACAGTTCAAATAGTTGTATCATTGCGCCATAGGAATGCGACGGAAGATTACAATTGAAATAGCCTTCATGCACGCTGGCCTTTTCGATTTCCGTTAACATTTTTGCAGTCATGAATGCGCTTAAGTGCGCTTCAGCTAGAATTGTATTTAGCAAATGGGTAGTTTTTATAGGCGGATTATAATTAAACAAGTGGTTAGAAATGGAAACAAAATAATATGAACTATGCAAAACGATTATTGCCGGTATCGGAACTTGGCTGATTTGAAAACGCCTTCAAATGCGGCGTGATACCTCACACATTCCGGACAGTTCAAATAGTTGTATCATTGCGCCTTAGAAATGCGACGGAAGATTACAATTTAAATAGCTTTTATGCACGCCGGCCTTTTCGATTTCCGTTAACATTTTTGCAGTCATGAATGCGCTTAAGTGCGCTTCAGCTAGAATTGTATTTAGCAAATGGGTAGTTTTTATAGGCGGATTATAATTAAACAAGTGGTTAGAAATGGAAACAAAATAATATGAACTATGCAAAACGATTATTCCGGGTATCGGAACTTGGCTGATTTGAAAACGCCTTCAAATGCGGCGTGATACCTTACGCATTCCGGAGAGTTCAAATAGTTGTATCATTGCGCCGTATGAATGTGACGGAAGATTTAAATGGAAATAGCCTTCATGCAGGCTCGCCACATCCCACCTCGAGCCCTGGTACCAGTTTTAAGTTCCGGGCCCCAAGCACGGAGGGGGGGGGGGTCCGAGGGGCATCCCCCGAGAAATTTTAGAATTTATACGACTAATCGGACGCATTTTTAAGCTTCAATAAAGAATGTTTCCATAAATTTCTGCGGAATAATTATGTTTTTTTTTTTTTTAAATATACTTTCAGCACAAAATACTTGCGAATTGTTGCATTCAAAACATCTGGATAATTTTTATTTTTTTTTTTTATAGGGGGGGAGCATATGATACTATTTTCAGTTCTTAGAGGGCCAGGCCCCCCTGGACTCCCCCTTCGTTTGTCTATGGTGAGGGAGTTGAGCCATGAGCCATTGAAGTCGAGGATGCCCAGACTGGAGACTCTTAGCATCTGACGACGGAAGTAAATGAAACACATTTACTAAAAATATCCCTCTGTACTGAAAATCTTGAAAATATATAGAAATTTTCCAAGAAGTATACTTCTTTGAAAATTTAAGAAGAATTCTACAGTGTCCCAGCGTGTTTCTGAAAATCGATTCACCTTTTGCGAAATTTTTAGGGTAAATCCTTCACTTTTTCTTACGAAACAAGGGTTGCATGTGAATTCGTAGTGGTTTTTCACGGGTATCACGGGCCCCCTCTGGGGCCCGGGCCCAGGTACCAGGGACCCAGTATCCCCCCCCCCTTGTGGCGGGCCTGGCCATGGGAGAAGGTCATGTAGCACGAGTGAGAGTCCAAGACCTTTGCCAAAAATCCAAAAAAAACTATAACTATTCCAAAGATTTGATCCCAAAGAGCTGTAGCTCCCACTAGGGTACCTTAAGTTAAAACATTCTAGGCGAAAAAAGTCCACAATTTTTGCCATTTATCATCTCTGTTGGCAGAAAATTTGGTATGAATTTCAAACCATAAATTTGGCTTGTTTCTTTTGTAAAAGATAAAAAAGGAACGGAAATGTTGAAACCTCGCAATGGAGATACGTGGTTTCGCACTTTGACCGTCAATATGCGATACAGACATCCGTCAAAAATAAATAATTGCATCAAGGTGCTACCACCAACGCGTCCGTCGATCGACCCAGCTGCAGCTAGCGCGCAGGAAGTCAAAACGCCTTCAATTTTTTTAACGCAATACGGACATCCGCCGAGGTTGAATAGTTGCATCAAGGCGCCGTCGTCGACACGTCACAGTGTTCATTGCAACAGATGAATGCAAGTAGTGCGAGGAGAGTCGAAATGACTTCAGTTTTTTTTTACAAATCGATGAGCAAAGTGAGAGACGACGTACCTCCGTTTGCGCATTGCAGACTTCCTGTCGAACTTAATATTTTCTTCAGTTATACTGGATTTGATTTTTGTCAAAGGATGATAGCTAAATCAGGCTTTTAATACAATGAGATGTTGCATGTGTGAGGAATTTGCGATTTGACTATTGCTTCGTATGTAAAAGTTCCCGAGAAACACGATGGTGCCACTGGTCCACTGTGACCACTCCGAAGCTCAAAAAAAGCTCTCAAGTTGAGGCCAAAATGGAGTGGATATCCCACGCTATCTTGAGACTCCACCTCTTCATCAAGACGAACTCTCCATGCAAAGATAGGGAGCAAATACATTGACAGGGCTTCCACTTTATTTGGGGACTCTAAAACTGAAAACACGGCAACCCTGCTAATGTATTTCCTCCCTATCTTTGCATAGAGAGTTTGTCTTGATGTAGAGGTGGACTCTCAGGATAGCGTGGGATATCCCCTCCATTTTGGCCTCAACTTGAGAGCTTTTTTTGAGCTTGGGAGTTGATTTCAGAGATAACCAGTGGCACCATCGTGTTTCTCGCGAACTTTTACATGGGAATCAACAGTCAAATCGCAAATTCCCCACACATGCAGCATCTCCATCCTGGGCATGTGGTCAAATTAGAGCAAGGTAGATGTCCTGCTCCTCTCATATAAACACATTCTTACAAGGAAAAATAAATGCAGTGAGTGGAAATAAGAAGAGTTAAATTTCACCTTTGGAAACTATATGTATTTGGAAAATTTTGAACATACGTCCAAAAAAACAAGTGTTTAATCTTATCTCAAGAAAAAAAATCATAAAGTCTGACAAGAGCATTATGCACAATCTGTACTTACGTAATCTTAGATTCAATTAAAACATAAAGGTGGCCTTTGCTTTTTTTCCTTTAGAATACAATATTTAAAAACCGAAAAAAGGGAAAAATTAATCAAAAGAAAACCAGTTTACTGTCCTACAATAAAACACTGTGAATTGAAATAATTCATGCGTCATGCATGAGATACTTATGATTGATAAAATGATGTATTAGTTGTGTTGGCCTACACAGAGGACGAACATTTTCCCCGGATAAGTAAGAGCAATAGGGAGGGATGCACGTAATGATACCTTCAAAAAATGTTTGAAGATTTTAATAGAATGAGACATCGCCCTCCAGGGGTTTCTCATTAAGACTTAGGTTAGACTCCTAGTATACAGGTAGTTTCTAGTTTCGAGGAGTGCAACTCACGGAATACTGCAATGGAGAAAAACTGAATGTTGGAAAAAAGGAAAGATGTGCCTGAATGCTAAAACGAACAAATAGACAATGAAACTGCAGAAATGCCAAACTCTGTTTGCAGCAATGCAGATTTTGTGCCATTCTTAACTGTCCACATAGAAAACTACTAAACATCATGTCTTGAAAACTTAGATGGTTTTTTTTTCTTCATGTGCAGAACAATCTGTGGAAGTTTCAAGCCGGTATTGGTTCCATCTCCTTTTAAAAAACAAAATAGGAGCGGAAATTTCGAAATACTGCTACTGAGATACACATTTTTACACTTTCATCATCGAAATTAGCGTTCTTTTGCTAAGCAGTCATGCTGCTTACATTTAATTGCATAAAAAACTTTTTACTTTAATTGACGGTGACTCACAAAAGCGTGGGCTGAAAAAATTTTGAGCTTATACCTAAAACTTGAATTACAAAGTTGAAATCGATCTAACTTATAATGCACAACATTAACACTAAGAGAAGTTCATTAGCCCACTAAAACAAGGAAAAATTCAAACATTGTATGATGCAAAATTACTGGCATTATATCAAGAACGCCTTGGCGTGTTCAGTATAGTAAGATATATAGGATGAATGAATTTTGATGTAAAAACACAATGAAAAAACATAATTAAAATGGCAATCAGTGGGAGAAACAAAAATTACAACAAAAATGATGCAGCTTGAAAAATCTTAGCCTTTATAAATAAAAAAAGAACATTTATTAAACATAATATCACAAATTAAAGGAGAGAAAAAAGAAAAAATGAGGGTTGAGACTAGTGAACAGATGAATTACTTCCAGCTGAGGGTTCCAAAATAAATTTATACACTAACTGAAAAAATGATGATGAAGGGGGAAAAAGAACAGGCTGTGGAAAAATTCATAATATTTTTTCTCTTTTCTTCTTGCGAGTGAATTTCAATTGCATAATTTTTTTTAGGAAATGGATGTGTTAAAAAATAAAGGAAAAAAACACTAGAAGAAGCGATACTAGCTGAAGTCTAATATGCTTTGCTAAAAAGTCAATATAAAAGAACATGCTGTAACCTTTATTTAAAATATTAAATGCCTCAGGTAAAATTGCGGTATTGGAATGTAGTTATTTCCAATTCCTGTTATGTAACTCAAAAAGACAGATTAATGAAGAGAAAACGATGGCATAGCGTGAATTATCGACTTTCAATATTTGACCATCTGAAGCTATAATAAAGAATCGAATATTTGAGTGTTCGTTACAAACAACCAAATAATTGATACTTTTCATAGGTCTAAAGTGGGAGATCACTTGATTTATGGAAAAGCAGGACACGCCACTGAGAAGGAATAATACGTGTCTCCAATAAATATGGCTATGGAACAAGAAAAATTGTTTCAGGGTGTATTTAATTATGAAGTGCACCTACTTACAATGATTTTTTTCGAAAAGCAAAGGAAATAATGTTTTTGATAAAACTCTAACTCGAAAGCCTGCCATTATTTTCACTGTCTACTCAATAGCCGATACTTATAACCAGACAACAATCATCTCTGTTCATGCAGTAACCATTTCCCTCGATTAAGGTTTTCTTGACTCTAGGTATTCTTAGAAAGAGTATTTTTGGATACCCAGTATCAAAACCTTTCTTCTCTTTCTTCTATTGTTTGGTTTTGTCTCATACAGCCCTCTGCAACTGTGTAACTTTTTGTGAAACCATACAGTACATAAATGCACAAGTACTAAAATTGTTGACTGACTTAAACCAGAATTGCTCAAAAATCGGTACAGACAAGTCAGCAGATAGGAAAATACAATATGTCAGAGGAATCATTTTCAGAATTAATTATCTCAGATTGTGCAGCAGCAAAACATGAAAAAAACCATACTTTGGAGATTAATGTGAACGGGTACAATACAAAGGTATCAAATGGGAGACAAGTGTTTTCGCTGGGATAATACAAGTAAATTAAATGCTGTTCGTGTGATATAAATGACAGGAAGATAAATACTTATTGTTAGTTCATTCCAAAAGTCAGAAGTGTCCAATAATTCAAAGTTGTAGAAGGTACTTCCTATTCCAGGAGAGGAAAATTTCAATCATCCTCGGCAAAGTACATGGAAAAAGCATTCTTCTGAACCCTAACTAGTTTCAAACTATCAAATCTGACTTGATATAGTATTAAATCAGAGACTGCTTGAACAGATATCGGTAGTTGAGGGCCAAAGAACCATGAGTTTATTTCTACCGTTTCCAGGAATCAAGGGAAAATTCTGCTGCACTTCCATTGCTTGCAGCGTATTTTGCACTTTTAAAAACCTTTGAATATCATCTATAAATATTATAACAATTGTTTTTTATAAAAGTATTTCTATAAAAAACAATTGTTCCCTCTTAAATCTCCATCATCCCTTACTAAATATTGCGAGAATGCTGACTGAATATTTTCCAAACAGTAAGTTAAGTTTCTTTGGCTCTTAACTACAGATATAAGTTTGCATTATTCTTCAAATCTTTGAGCATAAATGCCAAAATGGTGATCAAATAATTGAAAATTCAAACAATTTTTCCTACATCATAAAAAGGTTTCCATTCTTTTTAAAAAATCTCAGAAAATTCTATGCCTGAGAAAAATTGGCTTTTCATACTTATTACCAAAGTCATTCCAGTTTACGGAAGAAATTCCATAAAATTTGAGGAACTATTTTATTCATAGAAATTGAATCTAGGTATAATTTCTGTTTGTACACTTTGATAAAAGTATGAAGGAACAAAGGGGCTAATGTTTGATACTAAAACAAATTAGAATGTCGGTGGTTAAGATTTCTGCAAAGCAAAAACAATAGATGGTACAAATGTCTGTAAGGAACGATTGGCTGCATAAAAACTCTGCGCTTAAATTCATAAGATTAAAGTTACTTAACTAAATACTTAAACATAGAGGTATTATAATAACTTGAGGTCAAAAAGTAAAAACTTTAAATCTAACAGAGGGAAAAGAGGCTAAGAAAAAGGACAAAGAAAATTAGGGTGACTAAGAAAGGAACAGAAACCTATTTAGTTAGAGAATGAAAAAACAAAACGTAATTTTTGATTCTGTCAAAGAATTCTCTCTATCCCTTTCTGCATCTCTGCCAGGCTCACATTCTTAATAAGCTCATTCTAAGAAACAACATTACTCTAAAGATGAAGCATGCAGTAATACCTTGATTATCTGACCATCACTTATACAAGGCAGGTATAAGACACTGCCAACATGCCAATATTTGTCTCTCAAAAAGAAATTTGGCAGCCGCTACAAGGCTAGTGAGCTAATGATGACGGGTAATGAATTTTGGGTGGGTGACAAATGACAATGTTCTTGACACTTCATCATGCATTAGATGAATTATTTATTTGTTGTGTCCAACATAAGAGTGAACATAAGAGTAAGCAATCTTCGTTTTTTCTATAGGAATTTCATGCAATTTTGTGTGTTTTTATGCATTTTTGGTTATACAGCGTTTTTGGTATCTCGCGCAACTTTATAGTTCATCAGACAATCGAGGTATTACTGTGCATATAGAACACTAAATTTTGATTGCTATGATGATGAAACAACTGACGTCATGAGATCTCACTTGAGAAACCTCAAAATTGACAAAAAGGATCTTCCCTTCACGCTATTCTTTAGGGGATGACATGACCGCTCAAAATTATTTTATATCATGATAATACACGAAAGGTTGCGAAAAAATAAGTGACTGTATTCATAGATCTATCACCTTATGGTACATTGAAAAATTATGTTTAAAGTTAAAGACATTGAAAAAAGTAAGGGTAAGTATTTTTAGTACAAATCGGGTGACAAAGGGTGGTGTTAATACATTGTGCTTACGTGGGAGATGCATAATTTTACTGGTATTACTGCAGGAAATCAAGGAAGAGACCCAACATCAATTTAGGTAACAATTGAGTTTCAGGTGGGTGTAAGCCTTGGCATACAATTGCATGCATCCATCTTGGGACATTCTGTATTGTTTAGATAGGACATTACTTTAGCTAATTGACCTCAATTTACCCAGTTCAATTAGCTTAGCAATACCCCGACTAGCCGACAATTTGTAACAAGGTCCACATCGTATTTTGACTAAAATAGAAAATCAAAACCACCAAAAAAGACTGAAAAAATGTCATTTTAGGCTCTTTTAGTTACCAAAGAGCACAAGCTAGGCTAATCTTTGTACCTGTAAAACTTAGTCATTTATTTAGTTTTAAAAAAAACTTAAGAAAGCATACATTCATGAAATTTGAGCCTAAAAAACTAGTAGTTTTTGTGTCAACTGACTTACTTTCGACCCAAAACTCAATTATGAATACACCGGATAACTAAAGCTTTATAGTCAGGGTATTACTGTACCACTAATACTTAGAAAAAAACTAGCACCGTAATATTCAAGGTAATATTACGTTTGATTTACACAAACAAACTTGCCCCAAACTTTAGGCAAGTGGTTGCTTCAGCTTAATAATGTCACTTAGATTAATTAGTTTTAGGTTGAGACTGGTTTGATGGAGTAAAAAGTGAGGTGTTCTTTTCAATGAACTTATGTTTCCTCAGAGTTTATCAACAGCTGCCCTGTTTAGACAAAACATGACAACCACCTACACTTTCGCTCGAATAAGACCAATATTATCAGTTCAACACTACAGCGCTGATATTACAAAAAATGAAACTGCAAACACATTTTACTTTGAGATTCAGAACTCAGAGAATTTAATTGAGTGAAACTCCTTTGAAAACAAAAAATGACAAATAAAAAAAAATTGAGAAAAGAATCGGAGATAACAAGTGTGCATAATGTCAAAAACAAAAACACACGCCAGCAAATAAATACACTCTATGCTGGTAATTTGAGAATCTTCACCAAAAGTATTCTATTTTTAATTTCAGGCAGGTTGGAGAGTATGAACATAATTTAAGTAGTACAGCATCATATTCTAATTTCACAACAATGGACAGACAAATAAAATAAAATAAAGTTTTAAAATTTAAACAAAATAATAAACTAAAAATAATCAGTACTTTTAAAAAAGTTCAGTATAAAATGAAAAAAAAGAACATATAAGGAAACAGATCTGAATTTTAAATTTAAGATTTTCTTCATCAATTTCAAAAATCATTTCAAGAAGAGATGCTATAATTAAATTACATACATTTTGTATGTAAACTCAACAATCTAAAAAGGAAATTCTTCTCAATTCTCATTTCCTGAGGGTATTTACCACATCACTTTCTGACCAATATAATTTTGAGTGATGATGAAAACAGCTGTTTTAAAAATCAGCCCTTTGCAATGTCAAACATTTAGTAAAAATCACAGAAAATAATTATCAAAAATGATAACGATGACTAAACATCTAAAAACTGCTAAACTATCTCGTCTTGTCATGAAAGTGGGCATAAGAAATACTGACCTGACAGTAAAATGGAGATAAGCCTAAGGATTAGGGGTCATCAGTAGGTTTTACCTGGACGCACTGATGATGATTTCTTTGTGGTTTCTTCAGCATTTTCTGATTTCACCTCAGTAAATCTTTCACCTTTCAAACTCACAATTTTATTATCTCTATACCGTACCAATTTTTTTGGTTCCTGAAACATACATAGAAAAATATTACAATTTGAACCAAATATTGTCACCTTCCAGCCAAAGTACATATCACAAGCTTCTCAAACTTGTTCGATTTTTTCCAAAAAAAAAAAAAAAAAAAAAAAAAAAAAAATGAACAGAATAATTAACAGAATCACTTAAAAATGTTACCTATCAGTTCTTTTGTCAACGAGATTAATCCCTGAAATTTTCATGAAAGTCCAAGGGAAAGTTTTAGAGAACAAATTAAAAGAATATAGATATACCTGGCAACATAGTGTCTAGGCGTAGATGACACTTCTGATACTTTGGCCAGTTATATCAAGTTTCTGCTTGGTTTCAATGAAAATACCTCAGTTAAGAGTTAGGTCTTGTTCTTCAAAAACCCTATCTACTACTTGATAACACCTACAATTTACGAGAGTTGATGTAATATTCAACTTTTCTCCCTATAAATATTCCAGATTTTTTAAACCCTGCCCAAATTTTTTTAAAATAAACAATCCTAAAACTATTAGAAGATGAAAGAGAATGAATTTTGAGGATATCTATTCCTGTACATTGGGGAAAAACGCAAGAATATTAAAAAATGTGAAACTAGTAAACTAGTATAGAAAAATGTTTAGCAATTTATTTAACCTATACAGGAAGCAATGTCCACTTGGATATAATTTTGATTATTTTCACATGTGCATTGATATGAGGCAAAATTACACAAATATTTGAGGACAGAAATCAGTAACGACATTATGAGCTCATTGCAAGGCCATAAGAATACTTTGATGTCAGGCATATGTCTCAACAATCAATTCATTGCCTACCATGGTGTTTCCGATTCCTCCTGAACCAAAATAACACACGAAAAATGAAAGTTTGGTGATGCATACTCCTGTTAGGACCATGCCAATTGTGAGCGATGAGCATATATATTCTTGGCTCTGGCGACTTCTCGCCTTACAAGAGTGTTCAATAGGAACCACCGCATTCTGGTCACCCAAGTAGAACCCTTCAATGGTAGTCGATACAACTGGCATGGCAGATACTGTGTTTAAAATGTATGAAATCATTAATTTTCAATGAAGCATGTGGCTAACAATAAGCGGAGGAGGGTAGTAAAGACTTACAATTTTAGGAGCAACTGGTTTGTGTTCTTTTGAGTCTTCATCTTTATCAACATAACTATACCGAGCAATTATCCGGGACTTTAATTCTTCGTCATCAGCTAAAGATGGTGTTCTCTTGTTGCTGCACTGCAAGCCGAAAATCAAACAGAAGTTAAACACGAAATGTCATGAATATTCCGGTGTATTTAAACAAAGTGTTTTCTTGGATGAATATACTTTACAGCCCATACGCTAGTGGCCTGGTGGTCTTTAGACTACTTTGGCTACTTTATTCTTTAACATTTCAGGTAAAAATGATGCAAGCTAAAAAATTTAAGAACTGTCTCTTAGAATCAAGGCTGCCTAACGCAATGAAGCAGAGATATTTTACTTAAGATTAAATGGGGAAAGTGCTGGTTTTTCGGCTATCTGGTAACAATACTTGAAACTGACATTGGTGATCAAAATTCATTAAAATGAATCACATTCATGGATGAAAGATGCCATCATTGTCTTCTTTCAGAAATCATTGAAAGGAAATTTTTACCGATTATTAACCTGTTTGTAAAGAGCATAATTTCTTATGGGTGTTTTTTAAGAGGAGACAAAGATGCAATTACTTCAATTCACTATGTATACCTAGCACTAGTATAGATTATTACCTGATACAAAGTTGCATTGCAAGCTAGACTCTGGCCTGTCTCTCGACGATGTAACAAAACTTGAGTTGCTTGAGTAAGGTCATCGTTGGCAATCGTTAGACAATGCCGAATCTCCAGTTCGCTTACTCCGGGAAACATTTCAATCAACGCTTGAACAGTCTAAACAAAAGAAAACAAATGAGTGAGACATTCTGTGCTTCTAGGAGGAAATAGACTGTTCCGGTTATAAGTCATCAAAAGTCAATATGGAGAAAATCGAAGTGAATTTACACAAAAGAAAATCGGGTTTTGACTGACTGTTTCTAAATTTTTTGTCTAGAAGTAGAAGAAATGAGTCGTATGCTTATTGAAGTTCAATTAATACAACCTATCTATTGTGATATTAACACAACGTCAGTAAAAAATGTCTCAAACAAAATTGTTTGCACAGATCAACAATTTGGCCACTTCTGAATTTATTTCCAAAAATTGGGACCCGCAGATGCATTTCAGCTCTCACAGCATCTTCAGACAGTAGCTCAATCATTCATCTCCTAATTCAATTTTAAATTACATCGTGCTCATGGGATACGCATACCTTAAGAGATTCCTGTTCATGACATGTGATAAAATGTAACTAATCTCTTCTAAGGTGATAAACCATCATTCAGGAATTTTTTGGTTAGGTACGTACAATTTTTTGAATTTTAGAAATCATTATACCTGATGAAATTGAGTGAAATAAGAGAATAAATGAGGAATACAAGAGAATAAAGATTGTTCAGGTGATGAGACTCCCTCTCATTAGTTTTCGATCCACATAAATGTAAATAAAACAGCCATTATCTATTACTAAGAACTTTGAAGACAAAGATTCTTCATCCTACGAGGGGAAAAATGGGTCTGTTGGACGCAGGAGATACGGCTAAGTGAATAGACTTGCGATGTGTAAAATCGCTCGCAAAAGGCGTTAGTCCCATTAAAAAAGTCTAGCGGCAACCTTTAGAGTGCAATCCGCATTGTTTGAAATGCGCATTTTCAAATTTACCGCGTCTGCACGCACTTTTCCAGATAGGCCAGCAGTCAAAAAGAAACTTGAGAAAGAAAACCTAACCTAAATAAACAAACAATTTCACAAACTTTTTCTAATAGATGATTTTATTCGTTTTCTGGCATTTGTTACCCCCTA
Organism: Bemisia tabaci; assembly: GCF_001854935.1. Lineage (NCBI taxonomy): Eukaryota > Metazoa > Arthropoda > Insecta > Hemiptera > Aleyrodidae > Bemisia > Bemisia tabaci. The sequence continues at coordinate 2,408,529 of NW_017552543.1, forward strand.
TTTTTTTTTGCAAAAACAAAAGCTTTAAATCGACTGAAATCTTGCTTAAGGAAAATACTTAACAGATTGCAAGACTGTTTGTTTAATTAGGTTGGGTTTCTTTAAGTTTCCCTCTAGGCAAATCTGATTGTATGCTACTATGAAAAACTGCTGGCAGACGCGGTGTATTTGAAAAAGCGTGTTACAAACTATGCAGATTGCGTGCAAGGGACTTCAGACTTTTTTTATGTGCTCAACATGATTTTTGAGCGAGTTTACATGTAGAAGGTCTATTCACCTGGCTGTATCTCTTGCCTGCAAAAGACACGAATTCATGATTCCTTGTTAGGGGAAATAGCAGAGTGGACATTGCCGCTGACATTGCCGCTTGTGTCAACCTCCCTGATGAAGAGGCAAAGCGTGCAGGCGTTCAGCAATTGGCAGCTGTGCAGTCTAGAGAGAAATAACAGATTTATTTTTTATTTTCTTTGATAACTGGAGCGGTTTGACAATGCTGATGGGTCAATTGGGCTGGTCAAAGAATCCTGAATTGATGCTTGACTCTTGTAGATCAGCTAGTTATAATAAGATCTGTCCAGGCACCAACTTTCTACGTTCAATATTGACTGAGATGTTGCGCTTTGAAAAAAACAGTTTATGACTTCATCCACCGCGGTATTTACACCTTTGGTTTCCTCCATCTTGCTTTCATTTGCAACTTCATCACACATTTGCACTGAATACTCAACATGAAACTTGGATGAAAGCAAGGTGTTAGAAACCAAAGGTGTATACTGGTGTACTACCGTGGTGGAGGATGTCATAAACTGATTTTTTCAAAATGCAATATGTCCGTTAATATTGCTCGTAGAAAGTCCTGTTTGGTTTTGTTATTTTTAGCTAACCTACTAAAGTCTAGTATCAAAACACGATTCTCTGACCAGCGCAACTAACCCATTAAACAACCTAAGCCTATAAATAAAGCCAACGCCATAAGACTGTGTTATTTTTAAACCAAATAAAAATAAAGGGATGAGTATAAAGGAGCCTTTAGATTGAGAGCTGTAATCATACATACCTCATGATCATTGGTGTCGATATAGCTGTCAGAGCTGCAACTACTTCCAGATGAGCTGGTATCCAGCTTTGAGAGTGTGTGCAATTCAGGGATGGGCTTTTGCGGCACAGATATGTTCAAAGGAGAGAGAAGTTCATCTATACTTTGTTCCAAAGTGAGTTTCCCACTATTTCGAGCTAAAAATGAACAGACTTTTGGTTATAGAATTGAAAGAGGATTGAGAGAAAAATACATAAGTACGGAATATTCAGTAGAGCTGTGCTGCGTGCAGAAAGGGACGCATATTGCAGAGAGAGGGCAGAGCAGCTTGCGAAGGGAAGGTTAGTGGACCATATAGAGGGGGAATTTACGGCACATGATTTTTTCACATGAAGATTCATATGATACTTATTATTATACATTTCAAAGGATTCACAATTCATATATCCTTGACTTAAAAGTGTATCATTATAAAAGAAGATAAAATAGTGCGTATGAGGGCACAAGAATCAATAAAAGTTGGTAAAAAAAAGTTGCAGTAGTAACATCCAAGATGTTAAAAATCTGCGCGAAAACTCGTGAATGTTGTTATAAATGCTACAATTGTTAATTCCACAAGGCTAGTATGGCACTACAACAGCCAAAGTGTCCATAACAACATTCAAGAGGTGTTGCGCAGATTTTTAACATCCAGGATCTTACTTCAGCAATTTTTTTTTCCATTTAGGCAAAATTGATAGCTGATAGGAAAGACAAAATTGCATCTTTTATTAGAAAATTTGTTAATCCAATTTTAATTTTTCAAATTGAATAGGTTAAGATGAACTTTCCTTGAATCATACATAGATCATGAAGAGAGTATTTTCCTCTTGTTTTATGATTTCAAATTAAATTGTTGAAAAATTGTCATCCCTGAAAAGTTACTAGTTGGCAGAGGTACTTCTATCACCTCGATGTGGTCCAGATTCAATATCTTAACAATAATGCGATTAATTAGGTGCTTTAAACTAGGTGCTTATTAAGTCCAAGGGTAGGAAAAAAAACAAACTTACATGATTGTTCCTCACGCAGAGATGCGGCGAGATCGAACACCCAATGACAAACATCAACATTAGCAATGCATGAAAACTCAGGAATATATGCTGACATCATTTCTGAAAAAGCATCTACGTCAAAACTGTCCTCTCCACTCTCCTCTCCTACATCTTCAAGGATGCTGACCACATAGTTTAAAACTATATCATCAATAGAGCTGCAACACATGAAAAACGAACATTTTAAGAGGAGGCAATGAGAAGGAAATAAATGTTGAACAGCAGATTCCTAACCTGACAGTTTTGAAAAAATTGAATCATCATTTTTGGAGGGTCTGCTGTTATAAATTAGAGAGTTTTTCATTTTGAGTTTGTGAAAATTCTTCGATCACCTAGGTACTGTTGCTGTCACAAAAATTGTTAAATGGCTTGTATCGTACTTCTTTAAATGGTCTATACAAATGCCTGGCATGACAAGTCTCATTATTTCAATGTAAGATATTTACTGATGTTGAGCACCAGATTACTTTGAAAAATTCAGCTCTCAGAATAATTTTGATTGAATCTTGGAGATTGATGAGGAAGTCAAAACTTCTTCACGATGTATAGACCAGGAATTGGGGAAATTATGGAAGCATTCAGTTTTCAGAATATTTTGAGCCAGCTCTGAAAAACTTAGAACTTTTAAGATATAGATTCCTTCTTCCAGGTAATGCCTTAAATGTGTGATATATTTTACCTGAGCTTCCTAATTTGTTTGAAAAAAAGTAAGGCATAGAAAAAGCTGTTACCTCAGTTGTGCTGTTGTTATGAATTGCTGCAAAAATTTGAGAAGTGACTCTTTGACAATGGCCTCTTTGTCAGTATTTGCTAGTGTTTGAGACATCTGGAAGGGGAAAAGAAGTAAAAAAATGAGTAAACAATGATGCAAGGAAGCAACAGGATGATTTAATTTCCAAAATAATGATGGAATCAATTAAAGGATTACTTTTCATTGATGGATTCTCACGAATGTAACACTTATTGATTAACTTGAAATCCTTAAAGGCAGAAATGGTACTTACAATCTAAAACTTTAGTGACTTTAGAAAGTTAAAGGATTAAGTGATCATTCGTAATAAGAAGCAATGCTCCAACCACAAAATGCAGTTTCTAGTAAAAAACTGAGAAGTACGACGGAAAGATCTGAGAGGAGGAGCCTGTATAGTATTATATGATAAATGAATTCAAGTTAGGAGAAAGAAAAACCAGAGAGAATGTCATACTGCAATTTAAAAAATCTTGAAAATCTTGGAAAAGTTTGCTTTGTAACTTGGATGAAATCCTGAAACAACAATTGCACCTCCATAAGATTTACTGCAGAGATATTGTTACATGTGAGCAATTGATGCCGTTTACATGGTTAGAATAATGAAGAAGTCCAAATTCAGCCGTTGAGGATCAAACTCAGGTATTACCGAAACCATAGGGCTATGCGGATTTTACGGCCCTTCATTCACAAATTGCCATGATTGCAAAAAGAACGTGCATTTTACCAAAATTCTTTTAGAAATACACGATTCTTCGCAATCGAAAGCTAGGCTCCCCAAATTTTGCTATTTACCTGCCGACAATACTTGATAGAGTTTCCAAAATGATTTTCAAGCAGTTATTGTGTTCCCTCTTGTGTACAATGCGCATTAATGAGGATAGACTTTGTCACGGTCAATTCAAAACGGTGATACCTGATGAACAGAGTTGTGCCTGACGTTGAGTCGAAAAGATGAAGCATTGACTACACATACAGAAATCAGCCAAACTTACTTACGTTGAGTTTTTTAGAAGCTTGGAGGAGCACAAACGCAACTGTTAACAGGATTCCGGGATGATTCGAAATTGAGAGCCTGAAGTTCAATCGAGGATATTTTCTGAAGTTGATGCTAATGGCAGCAGGATGGAAGGCACTCCTATTTCTCGCAGAGTTAAATCAATTGGACGAAATGACAAATGTATACCACTGAATGGCGAGATAATGATGCAGAAAATAAGCGACCGACATAATCGATCTAAACTACGACTTGCTGGACAAAACTGGAATTAATCAAAACTGAGTCGCCAGAAGTGTCGAAATTGGAGCCCTGATATCGCGCAATAAGTGATAAGTTAGTCACTAAAATTGAACAAATAGTTATGAAGATCTCGGTACAGAAATTATTCAACTTAGCTACAGTTCACAAGTCTAAGTATGACTGTGACTGTGAAACTCAGGTCAATCACTACGTTTTCTGACGAAAAAATGTAAATAATAACACACACTTCGGCGTCGATCGCCTCTTTTTCCAGGTCCTCAAACAATAATAATCTTGGTGGAAGCATGGAAGGTAGCTGTTACTGTATATGGACTAGGTGACGTCATAAGAAAGGAGGGCAAATTACATCACTAGAATTTGGATTGATCATTGATCAGGATCACCGAGTACGACAGCATTTGATTTCAGGGGGAAAAATTATTGTTCTTAGTAAACAAAGATTCCTGACGATGCGAGCTTTGGAGGAATATGACAGGGAATGATGCTTTCCACTTTCCACTATCGAACTTCGGTGCATCAAAATGGCAATCAACTTTGAACGTCACACAGGTACATACTAGAACAGGGCAGGGCTGCAAAATTTCAGTAGAAACTAAAATATATCTGTTGCCATGTCACACAGATTACTTAGTCCAGATCGCTAACATCCAATCTAGAATCTAGCCAATGCTTCAGAAGCGTGAGTAATTTTGCTTACAGGTTAGGCAACTTTAGAAAATTGATGGCACTACCAGTAGTGAAAGAACTTAGGTCCTGGAAGCTAGCAACGATTCCCTCAGCAACGGCCGTGTGTTTTTCGGATCACCTTGCAATACAGTGTTGCCGATTGCCATGAAATATTCAATAAATGACCCCATGTTGCCAAACTAACTGCAAATGTACAGAATAGATTAGATAACGCAATATTTTCGCCAAGAAACGTCGCCAAAATAACGCCTCACCGCGATACAGCGTTGCCAATTCTCACCGCGATACAGCGTTGCCAATTGGTTGCTGAAATAACTGCAAACGAACTGATTGGAATAAACAATTTTTTTAACGCCGGGAAACGTCGTCGATGAAACAATACAGCGTTGCCAAATGAAATATTTAACACTTGTGTTCAGTGTGTTACGAATGTTTCATTTCTTAAAGTGCTTTAAGGTGATTCGTCAAGCTCAAATAAAGTGNATTGTGGAAAAAAATATATATTTTCAGTTTTTAATTTAGGTACAAACGGCCTTCCATAGACGGTAACAGAATTTTTTTAAAAAAAAAGTCATGGGCAATCGATTAATGAGGCCAAAAATTTTCGACAGTGAGGCCATCCACAAATCTTTGGTCACCCAATCGAATCTAAGGCATTCCATAAATTGAAGGGTAAACAATATTTGAGGGGCTTGAAAGACAAGGTGCAATAAGTACAATTTTTGCTATCTCGAGAAATACGTGTTCAAAGTCTTGAAATTGCATACATTGGATCGTTGTGACAAAGAAAAAGTCCTGAGTTTTTGATGCTTAAAAATTTGAACAAGAGAGCGAATTTTTCGCAGAATATGCATTACGTCTTACTATCCCAATTTTTTCAAAAACTGCAGTTAAGCGCCTAACAGGCAAAGTAGAGTGCCCATCAGCGGTGTTAAGTGAAATTTCACGATGCAACAACTAGTGACAACGACTGCCACTTAACTAAACTTTTGAGAAAACTCGTTGCCTAATTTTTATAAGACAACTCTGTAAAAAGGGTCGGAATATACGTATTTGGAAAACCCTTTTTAAGTTTTTCGAAAATATCTTAAAAACTCTTTAGAAAATGATCGTTCTGTCTTCTTTTATAATGAAGCCTTTATTAAGTACTCAAATTTTACATATAAATCTAATAATAAAAAGGGGTAATAAAGTTTTATAAATTCGACGAGTTTTTCAGATTTTTATGAAAAGTCCTCTCAAATACAGCTTTTATCACCCAAAATTTCGGCTTTTCCCAGCACTAGAAATTTTGCAAATGTTGCACCTACCTAATAATATATCCCTGACGAAATTCCTTCATGATTTTGGAAGGTTCTGACCATGCAGGATGCAACCCTCGCAAATGGCGAACGATGTAATGAATTATTGAGACTGAAAAGTGAAATATTCTATTTCACTAATATAAGTGCATCCAGGGTGTTATGTATGTTGCCTGTCTACTAATTGAGGGGGCTCCTCTTGTTCAAAGTTACAATAAGTTCAAATCGGAGCGCGTCTGCCAAGTTTGATTGCGCAATTTAATTTTTTACATGAAAACTGTAGTACGGATTTTTATGCGAATTTCGGTGAATTTTCGGCAGAGTACAAAGCAAATTCCTCAAAATTTTCAAAGGAGTCCGCACAAACATTATCTTGTAAAAAATTAAATTGCCCAGTTAAATTCGGCAATAGCTGATGTGGCTTGATTCCTTTCTGCTAAATGCGGTCCAATTTTTACCTACCTACATTGCTATCTGTCTGCCTATTGTCTTAGTTACAGTTTAAAATTGCTAGTTATTGACCAAATGACATGAAAATGTGCAATTCTGTGGTTTTAGAAAAAAATTGCATTATATTTCAATACTTCCATTGCAAATTTCTCTACTTGATGCCGAGAGATGGAAATTTTTCTTTAGAGAGGGAGAGCACAGGATCACCTATTCTTCAAAGAGTCAAGCAGTGCGGAACGCCCACAAATGTAATAAAAGTTCCTCTGAGGGAGGAGGGAGGGCGCCTAGGCATTCTATGAGGGCTGCGGCCCCGATCTTCCTATACCAAAGAAAAGTACCTTCACCCGTTATTGCAAGTAAATTAGTTGAGTATTAATTAAAATTCAGATTTTAAAGGTGAGTAGGATACACATCTTTGCTGAAATTACTAACTAAAGATAGAGAGAACATGAATAAATAAAGGGGGGCCTAAAATTGATGAAGTTGGATAAGAAAGCTGTCAGAATTCAAAAGCACAACACTTTTGTCATTTTAAGATATTAAAGTTCCTACACCATGATAAAAAGATTCTCCATAATTGCCTATGTAATGTAGAGGGATTTTTTGTCTTCATACTGATTTTCATGCATAGACTCTCTGAAAAAATAAATAGTAATAGTAATTTTCTTTAAAAAGTTGAGAACCCCTGAATTGCGAAGATAGAAAACTTCATGGACTTAATTTCATCAAGATATGAGCAAAGATGTTTTAACTTGCATCTATTGCACATGTGTAAAGATAAAACAAGAGAAAGGGGGGGGGGAGAAATTTGTGTAACTTTTACTGTTATTATTTACTCGTAAGCCTATTTTGAGCACAAAGCTAATTTATTTTTACATTCCAAACAAGAGTATTGATTGTTATATCGACAGGAGAAGAAAGTAAAAGATTAAGTTGTTTAAAGTTGAGCCCAATATATTATCTATCAATACATAACATATCACAAATACATGGGGAAAAAAACTTTCTAAGAGCAAAAACAAACATTGAAACTGGAAGATATAAGAAAGTTCAATAAAATTTAATAATGTAATAATGAAAAAATATAGAACAAAAACAAAGTAAAGACAAGAAATTTACAATTTAAGACTTGGCCACATTTTGCTAATTTGTGGACGAACTAAAATATGGGCTACATACAGAGGAAACCAAAAAAAAAAAAAGAATGCTGACAAAAATAATAAGGAAAAACACGATGATCTATGACCTACATTAAAAACATTTAGAAAAGTTGAAATGTGGATAAAAAAAAACCTGATGAAAGGAATATTTATAGTTTCCTTTTTCAACTCTCAATCTAATAATTACTAAAGGCACAAAGAATATGAAGTGTACTTACACTGTTTAGTCAAAAAGATAAATTTTAACACTTGCAAGTGACAGAGCTTTGACTAATTATACGGTAAATTTTACTTTATCTTAATTTTAAAAAATGGAAGGATAAGAGAATGGACAATTGAGAACAAATAGAACAGCATATAGGTACCTAATTAAAAATTCCCCGAAAGGACCTGACATAAAAAACAAGGAACAATAATGGGCATTTAACTGTGAAAATTAACTAGAGCAGTACAAAAAATAATCCTCTCAAAATGCGAACAGAGTGCCATGAATGACGACTGTCTGGAGACTTCCAGGAATTTTTGGGAGGACAATGACACAAGAGTTTCTTTAATTAAAATGTTAAAAATAGAAGGAAGGCATGGGTTTTGTCAGTATTCAAAGCGGCCCTTACTGGTTTGTCAAATTAATAAATGTTTAATGGCACTTCAACAAAGCCTCTGAAACCTTGCAGTTTTGTAGAGGAGGAAGGATTCATTCACACACAAGAAATACAATTCTGCCGTGTTAAGGAAGAACGCCGTATGAGCTTTCCAAAGTTGTCAAATTTCTTTTGATGAAAAATTAATTTTTTTGGGAAATAGTGGATATTTTTTCCCCTTTTTTTCCCAAATTCTTTTTAGAAATTTAATCCGAAATGCCTAAAACTTGCAAGGAACAACGTTTATAAATTTCCTCAAGAATAAGTATTTTATCGAAAGATAAGACAAATACAATTTGACAATACTCGAATTTTAATATGGCGTTTTTCCTTGGCACGGCAGAATTGATGTCAGCAGCAAAAAGAAGCAAGCTTAAAATTTGATGGTTTACATGATCAGGGATATACTGCTGCACTAACATTCTTGAGCATGCAAGGCATAAATGGCATTGGAGGCTATCCTTTAGGTCTAAATGACATGGAGGTCTAAAAGACAATGAAATCCGATTTTGAAGGTGCTAAAAGGATCCACTTGATAAGCAACGATCTAAAGGCAGTACTTAATCTATGTTTTGTCATAACCCTAAATTCCAGACATGGACATCTCTCCTGCAGATCTTCTCTGCTATGAATTAAAAACCATTTTTGGCATTACTTTGCAGGGAATTCTATGAAATCAAGGATTGTCATCATGACCAGGCTTGAATTTGTAACAGGTTAAATAATTACCGAGCCATTCATGGTTTTATTTTGAAATATTTAGATAACTTTACAGCTTATGGAGTTCCAACTGGGAATAATTTATTTTTGTACATATAACACCGGGATTAATGATTGGAAATCAAAAGAAGAGAATACTAATTTCCTCAAAGTTGAATACTAATAAATGAGATCGTCCTAAAAAATAAAAAAACTGTATCTTCTTTATTTCCTGACAGAAAACTCGAACGACTTAACTTTGAGCTTAGGGTCAAAATGCCATGAAAAAATAAGATGGAAAATAGTTCTCACAAATACAATTTCAATGAGCCCAAAAAACTGCAGAAGTTTAACTTAATTTTTTCAATTTCTCCAGCAATTTACCTGCTAGTCTGCCACTGCCGTTTTTAGTGGCTATCTGAAGTAATGTTTGTCCCTCGATATTCCTGGTGCCGGCTACTGCTTTAAAATCTTCTTCATCCAGATTATTCAAAGTGTTTCTGACAGTTGCGCTACCTTTTTTGACAGATTCAAAAAGATCATGTGTGGTTTGAAGTAAATCTCTAATTTTGTCATCTTTTGCAACATCTTGAGGTGTTTTATCTTTATCGTTTCGAATGTTGTAAGTACCTCCTCTTTGCATTAGCCACCTTACAGCACCAATACTTGCTGCAACATGCATGGCAGATGAGCCTTTTACTGTGCGACCATTAATGTAGTCAATTAGTTTATCGGGGCAGTCACTTTTAACTCGATTTAACAAAGCTTTCATCACCTCGAGATTACCTTTAGAAGCAGCTATATGTAATGGAGATGTTCCTTTGTTCGTTACAAGAAAATAATCTGCCCCATAGTTGATCAGAACTTTAGCAAGATCTGTTTGATCCTTTGAAATCGCCCAGTACATTAGAGTCCAACCTCCGCTTGCATGTCTTGCATTCATCACTGAGCGTTCACTTGCAAGAATGCTTGCAGCTTCTTCTCCTAGGTCCTCTGCTTCGTTGCTCACATCTTCGAACAACGTTTCTACTGACCTGAGGTATTCAATGATTTTCTCGTCCTTGGCTACCTCCAAAGGTGTATCATCATCTTTGTTCTTTCGATTAAAGATGGCTCCACTTTTTATCAGGAGTTTAACAACATCAAAATTACCTTTTTCGGCAGCAACGTGGAGGGGCGTCGAGAGACCTTCTTTTGTTGTGGCATTTACCATTAAATTGTATTTAATGAGGTTCTGTTTCCTTGCATTGGTCAAAAGGGTTTTGATAATCTTCATGTCACCGAGCGAGACAGCCAGATGCAGAGGTAAATTGCCTTTGTTAGTAGCTTGAGTAAAATCAACTCCTCTCGATAAAAGAGAATTGACAATCTTCAGATTTTTATTGTTGACTGCATAGTGTAAAATAGTTGTCCCAGAAGCATTCTTTGCATTCAGAATGGCACCTGCTTGAATGCAGCACTCGACTTGATAAACGTCATTTTCAATCACTGCATCAAAGATTTTCTTAACTAGCTCAAGCATTGTGATCAATTTGGAATTTCCCAACTTATGGGCCATCTTCAATGGATAGTCATAGTTTTTTTCTCCTTGAGCCTCTATGTTGTAGTATGATCCTCTGGTGAGCAGAGCGTTGACTACATCCTCATTCTTTGATCTGACAGCAACATGAATTGGATACAAACCAGAGGTGCTCGGTACATTGACATCTGCATTTTTCTCCAGCAGCATCTTGACAATTGTGTTATGTTCTTTTTTAACAGCCAAAAGTAAAGGAGTGCAGCCATTTTCTGTGTTTCTCATATTAATTATAGGCTCATACTTCAAAAGCAACTTTACCATGTCTGCATCACCTCTCTCGGCAGCAATGTGCAAAGGCGTCTCTGTTGCAGCTACACAACCATTGACAACTCCCCCATTATTCATGATAAGCTCAACCATGTCCAATCTTCCTCGTTTAACAGCCTGGTAAAGAGGTGAACAAAGGTCACAATCCCAAATTACTCCAGTTTCAGATATGAGGTACTTCAATGTTTTGACGCCATCATCACCTCTCGCTGCGTAATCCAAAACCGATTGACCCATAAAACATCTTGCTCTTAGGTTTCCACCTTTCTTCACCAAGTATTTCAAACTATCCAACTTATCACAACTTGCAGCAAAATGTATTGGGGTCATACCATTATCACATGTAGCATTAATGTCTGCACCGTTTGCAATTAAGGCTCCAATGACATTTACTGGTGTTTTTTCGACACACGTAAAATGCAATGGTGTCATACCCATAGAGGCTTTAGCATGAACATTAGCTTTATTTTTAATCAACCATTCAACGACTTGATATTGTCCTGTGACGCACGCAGCATGAAGAGGAGTCATTTTTTCATACGATACGCCATTGATAGGTGCTCCTTTGGCAACAAGAGCCTTGACAATTTCCAGGGATCCATGACCAGCGGCCTTAGCTAGTGGAGTTTCACCGATGTTGGATTTGGGATTGACTTCAATGCCTTCAACTTTTAACAGAGTTTCGACAACTTTGACATGACCCGCGTTTGCAGCAAAATGTAGGGGTGTGTTTTTCCGATGCGATTTAACATTGACATCACAGCCTGCTTGAAGGAACAAGTTCACTTCTCGTACAAACCCTAATAAAGCTGCTAAATGGAGAACTGTTAGACCACCACTAGTTCTGGCATGGATGTTCGCACCTTTTTCGATGAGAAGATCTATTATGTAATCTGGAAGTTGCAGGAAAAGTGCGAGCCACAATGTAGTGATCTTCGGTCCTCCTCCTGTTTCTTCATCAATATCTGTTCCTTCTTCAATGACATTATTGGCCATAATATTGGTGTCCGCTTCTCCATCAAGAAGCAATTTCACAATTTCCTTGTTTTTTGTTTTGATTGCTAAGTGTAATGCTGTTTCTTCATCCTCAGTTTGAGCATTCACATCAATGCCTTTTTCTATGAGGTATTTGACGATTTCAACATGACCTCTCGCCACCGCGACATGCAGAATAGATAAATTGTCGTAGATCCGAGTGTGAAGACGAGCTCCATTATCAACAAGCAACTTGGTTATATTCAAGTCACCATCCAGGACAGCGCAACCAAGAGGGGTCATGTGATCATCTGCTTCTACATTTAGCTCTGCTCCAGCTTTGATCATCATGTCAACAACTTGTTTATTTTTACCCTGGACGGCACTAAAAATTGGAGAGACAAAATATGGAGGCTCTTTAAAGTTTATGTCAGCACCAGACTTAATGAGAGAGCGCACTTTTTGTACATTACCTGTCATTGCTGCTGTGTGAAGAGGTGTAGACATTATAAGACTTTTATGAAAGGGCAAATCCTTTACAAAGTCCTTGAACTCCTTGATATCGCTATCTGTTAGTTTACTCTTGGTTTCTTTAGAGCGTGGCATTTTGAAAATAGGGCTGGTTCGATGCTTCAGATATGAGATTCTTCAGATTGGGTGATAGATGTTGAAATTGCAGGTAACGACTGACTGATGGCAAAACACTTAGATGCAGGAAAACTTGAGGGAGCCAGGGAGTGGATTGAAGAAACTTGAGCTGTGGCAAGATCTGTAAAAAAAAAAAAAAAAAAAAAAAAAAAAAAAAAACCATCAAAATTATACGCTAGGATGAATTGAGGCAAAAACTGAGGCAAGCATCAAGACAAGTAGTAGAGTTCAAGTATTACCAAAAGCATTTTGGCCGACTGCTTTACCCTCTTTTCATCTTTGCTTACAATACCTGTAAGACAACCTCTCACTCCCCCTGTATCAGGGGAAATTACATAAAACTGCCCTGAACAGCCTTCTCCCCCCCCTTTTTTTTTAAGAAAACAAGAGAAAAAGCTTGAAAAAAAACTGAAGAAATGATTTCTTTTTTAAGAAGGTTGAGGTTTACATATCTCACCCCTTGTAAAAACCCCAAACAGCAAACTCCCCCTTCAGTCGCTGACATGATCCTTGAACAAGAAGGACAGAAGAGCAAACTGCTGTTGAAAACATCATTTTGGCACGAAGACCTGTGATGTAAAAGAGAGATGCACTCAATATTTGTTTGCATAAAACTAAATACTTAGGCACATTTCATTAACTTAGAATTTGGAGCAAAGCCGTGCTTTTCTTTAAGTGCTTGAATACTATTGAGAGTAGGCTTTATGTTGGATACCTATAATTCACTTGCATTAAGTGAATACTTTTTTAAAAGATAAGAAAAAGGAAATGAACAAGTAGCAGCCTGAGAGCCTTGCTATTTATTATGCTAGAAGGAACTATGAGTATAGAATTTGTCTACAACATAGCATAAATGCGTTCAAGTCATGTTACCAAGGATAATTTGAGAGCATTTTCCTGGCTCCTAGGACTAATTTTGAAGACCGAGACATCTCAAAGGAAATTGTGAGCTTTTCTAGAGGAAAAATCTGATGACAGAAATACCCATGTTTTGGAGTTGATTCGCAAAATCTCTTTCCTTTTCAGGAGGGGCTAATTGGATTGCATTTTGCAAGAAGGAACCAAGAGCATACCCATGTCGCTAAGATTGTGCAACTTTTTTTATCCTGTAAATATGAATAGATCATCTAAACAAGTTTTATCTGTACTCCAAATAAACTATGAATTCAAGACGAAAATTACCTTTGTACATTTAAGTTTTTGCATAATTTCAGGAATTTTTTGCTAAGATTGTTGCAATCCTAGCAACATTGAAATGCTCTTGGTTCCTTTTTGCAAAATGCGATCCAATTAAAAGTGGAATCATGAGGAGAAGGGTAGGCCCACTTTGCTCTCACATATTCTTAGATATTTTGAAGACAATTTTTGCTCCTATATGGTGAAAATGAACTTTAAACGATGAATATATGGAGAAAACTCAGAAAAAAGGATAACTTAAGGTATCAGTTTGCCGTTTTTTAATGCAGGGCAATAAAGGGGTGATTTTTTTTAAATGAAAAACTTCCCTCAGAACTGAAGTGCTGGGTGTGGAAAGAGCACTTCTCAGTTGCAGTGTCTCAGAATATCCACCAACATTCAGATCAAAGCTTGACTTAGGTACTATATGTATAATTTGTCAAAACTTGCACTGGATATTTTACATACTTTTATAATGCTCTAAAAACAAATTCAGAAGATTCACCCAAGTAACTTCCTTTCAAAATACTAATTGTCAGTGGAGATTCTAGAGCACTGCTTTCGAGAAGTGCCTTTTCTCCACCCAGCGCCTTAATTAGGTTGAAATGTATTTCCATGATTTGATCTAACAGCAGTAAAGAAGTTTCTGAGATTGGGCTGAAATTGTTAGACTGTAAAATATCTCAAAAAACAGCTCTTAACCCTCACTTTGAGCACAAAATTGAATATCATATCACCTCTTCCCGTTCTTTAATGCAGTCCAATTATAATATCATCATAGTATGAAAAAGCTGAATTCAGCGCCAAAGTCGAATGAGTGAAGGACAAGAAATGGATTGCATTTAACAAAAGGGAACCAGCGCAATTACAGTGTTGTAAAAATGTTGATTCTTCATAATTATCTAAAAAAACCTCTCAGGATAGCAAATATGTTTTGCTCCTCACCGAAAAATTTTAAAGGAAAATAATTGTGTAAATTTTAATACTGTACATTTATTGAGTATTTGGTAAAGGAAAAAAGAAGTTACACGATTTTGAAAACAACCGCTCTGGTTCCTTTTTGCTAAATGCAATCCAAATTACCTTCCCATCAAGACCAATCCACACAGGTCAGTCATTGCGCATCTTTTTGAAAGCCACTTCCCCGCCCGGCCCTAACTCGGCTGCACTCAATAGTACGTCACAATGGGTGCTCCCATAAGAAATACATTGCAAGCACTCAATAGTACGTCACTGCGCAGTAGAGTACCAAAACTCGTTCACGGGAATGACTGACCTGTGTGGATTGGTCTTGCTTCCCATCAACCTGGGGATAATAATGAACTTTACGAAGCTAATAAAGAGCAAGATATTCTTTGCGAGATGGTCTCATTCCTACTTTAACTTTCAGTTACCAGTATCCTCACCTAATGACAATGAACACAAAATTATTTCCAATACAGTAACACTAATATTGTAAAACCACCTAAATGAATTTACTGTGCAAAGGAGACAAGCCGGATTATAATTACCCGAAATATTGAACAACCCCACAGAGTTTTTCCCTGTGATCCCACCTGGCTGTTGGTCCCTGGGCACGAAAATTCATCCCAATAATCTAGGAGTAGCACATTGACAACAGTATCGGTCGCAAGGGGCTTCTAACAATCTTACAATTAGTTAAGGGCAGCATCAGGCACTGGGGAATGACACATCAATACCTAACAATTCATTGGAATCTGTTGGCTTACAAGTTATGATTTTTTAACTGAATCTAAAATACGTTTGAGAGACATGTTGTCTCATTCTACTTGAAAAGCCATGTGATTCTGACTAATATTAAAAATGGACAAGAATTTGCTATACGGTCCTGTCTGTCACTGAAGACTAATAGAGCATGAGTTCAAGAAGCGTCCTAAAAGTGTCAATAAAAAAATAAGTTTTCATCAGGTCATAGGTAATAAAATAAATGGAACAAAATTTAGAGGAGGGTAATATTTAATAAAATTTAATAAAATAATAAATGAGAGGTACATAAAGAGCAAACAATTTTAGAGTAAACACAGAAAGTTTTATATAGATATTGCTTTGTACTAGATTTAAAGTTTTCTAAAGAACTGACAGAAACTTACAGACAGACTTAAGAACAGTAGACAATTAGGCGCAGTGAGCTTTAAACATTTTTTCCGAAACTACAACTGAATCATCTACCACACATGAATATTGACAATTATCTCTTACAGATTCAAAGTAATCGTTCATCTTGAACCTTAGCTTAAAATTAAACTTACAAAAAAAGAAACACTTGAAAATTTTGATGGTTTAGATGGATCATTGAAGTGAAGGTCACTGCGGTTATTTAAACATTGAGTGGAATCTGGTAGGAATCGGTTCTTTCCATCCAAATGATGAGTTGTCTAAAATTCGAGCCAAGCAAAATATTCAACTTGCAACTTGGAGGCATTTTCAGCTAAAGCTTAAATGATCAAAATTGCGTAGAAAATGTATTGGTTTAATTAAAGGTAAGCAGGCCAGCAAGTTCTCCATATTAGTTGAAGTGGTTATTTCTGAAATTTTGATTCCTTTGTGCTTTGTCAAAAAATACTTCACTTGGCTTATATTTTAGAAAATGCATTATTTTCATAGATAGAGCCGATTGGTGTTATTTGCTATGATGACTGAAAAAAGCCACACCCTGATGGGTCATTCATAAGACAAACAGAGCGCCCTATCATTTTGTCTTCTATAAAGGCTTTTCAGTCCAAGCTTTGAAATAACACCCAATTTTCTGAGCTATTAAAGAATTATTACACCCATAAGCAAATCTAAAAAAAAAAGGAGTAAGAGTAACTAAAAGTATCAGGAATAACAAATCATAAATCAAAAGATGAAACGCTTTCACCATTGAATGACCCTCAAAACAGCTTAATGATGGAAAAAAAAAAGAAAGAAAAAAAAAATTGTAAGGCATCATAATTAATACTCCAATTAAACTAATTGCATTAAAATACGAATAGATTACAGAATTGAAATAGTGTAATTGCAGCGTTTAAATTGTTTCAAACGCTGGTCAGAATGTTTCAAAATTGTAAAGAAAGAAACATGTTTACTGAAGAAGATTAGAAAATAGTCATGAACATTTTAAAAGTTAGAAATTGAACACAAAAAACTACCAACTGAGAACAGCAGTATGCAAAAACCTTTTCTTATAATTGAGTAAAATCAATCACGTGAAACAATGAGGGAATAATTACTGAGTAACTGATAATGAAATCACTTTTGTATTTTTAATTTCTTTTTCAACTTGCTGGCAAATTTAACATCAGCACTAGCGAGACCTATCTGTCTCAGGGTTTTACCTTCTTCGTTACGTGCACCAGTAACAGCTTGAAAGTCTTCTTTCGTCAAGTCGCTTAGAGAGCTCATTACTGTGGACTCAGATTTTTTAATGGTTTCAAATAGATGAGCTGTGATTCGGAGCAATTTTCTGATTTCATCATTTTTGGTAAGCTCCTGTGCTGTTTTATTGGCGCCATTTCGAATGTTATAGATTGCCCCTTCTTGCAATAGACAGCGAACAACATCTACATTTGCCGCAACATGCAGAGCAGTTGAGCCATTCACAGTGAAGGCATCGAGGAGATCTTCAACTTTAGCAGGATTGTCACTTTTTGCTCGATTCAGAAGTGCTTTGACTGCTTTGCAATCGCCTTTTGAGGCAGCAATATGTAATGGAGATGTTCCTTTATTTGTTACAAGAAAATAATCTGCACCATTATTCACAAGAACGTTAGCAAGATCCGAGTGACCCTCAGAGATAGCCCAATACAGGAGTGTCCATCCTCCATCAACATGTCTTGCATTCATTACAGAACGTTGACTTACGAGGATATTGGCAACCTCTTCTGGTCCATCTCCTTCTTTTAAGGCTTTGAACAAACTTTCAATGGAATCAAAGTAATTTGTCATTTCTTTGCTGCTAGATAGGCGCACCGGTGTTTTCCCTGCTTTGTTTTTAGCATTAAAGACTGCTCCATTTTCGATCAGAAGTTTTACGATATCAAAGTTGTCCTTTTCAGCTGCAACATGCAGGGCTGTTGCTTTTTTTTCTGAGGTTGCAGCATTAACAACGAAGTTGTACTTCGTGAGGTCAAGTTTTCTGGCATGGAGCAAGAGAGTTTTAATAATACTAATGTCACTAGCTGCCACAGCGAGATGTAAGGGTAAATTACCTTTATTAGTTGCTAGAGTGAGATCAGCTCCTTGTGCCAAGAGCATGTTAACAATTTCTAGATTTTTATTGCTTACAGCGAAGTGTAAAACCGTTCTCCCGCTGGAGTCACGAGCATTTACAATAGAACCTGCTTCAATGCAGCATTTTATTTCATGTATGTTACTTTTCTCCACTGCCGTAAATAGCTTAGCAACCGATTCAAGAATGGTGATTAATTTTGAATTTCCAACCTTCCTAGCTACATTAATTAGAGGACCAGTATTACTGTTCTTCCCATTGCTTGGTATTTCAAAGTAAGCTCCTCTGTTGAATAATACCTTTACTATGTCTACAAGTCCTTGAGAAATGGCAATATTGATTGGAAAAACATTACCTCTACCTGGTGCATTGACATTAGCCCCTCTTTCCACTAGAACTTTTACTGTTGTTAAAAGTTTATTTTTTACAGCAAGAATCAGAGGAGTAGATCCTTTCTCTTTATCTAGAACATCAAGGTGAGGTCTGTACTTTAAAAGCAACTCTGCCAAACCTTGGTTTCCTTTCTCCACAGCAATGTGAAGTGGAGTTTTTCCAGTTGTCATTTCTGCAGAATTAACATCTGCACCATGTTTCAATAAAATCCTGGCTACTTGTTGATGACCTTTAAGAACCGCAATAAGAAGAAGCTCATTGCTTAGATCAGCATCTGTTTCTGTGAGAAGTAATTCCACTGTTTTAACGCTACCACCTTTGACCGCATGGTGCAGGACAGAGAGACTAGAACTACAAGTAGCATTAGGATTGGCACCTTTGTCTAATAGGAACTTTACCAGTTCAATGTGATCGTGCTGAGCTGCGAGGTGCAGAGGAGTGGCACCCTCAACAGACTTGTCATTGATATTTGCACCTTTCGCGATGAGAGTTCGGAGTAAATTCACGGACACACCTTTAGTGCATGCAAAGTGTATTGGACTGATGCCACCCACACTAGGGGCACTCACATATGCTCCATTTCTTAACAGCCACTCAGCCGTCTCTTCTTGGCCTTTCAAAATCGCTACGTGGAGTGGAGTCATGTTACAGTATGAAACTCCATTGATAGGAGCTCCTTTAGCAATCAGCATTTTTACAATGGATAAAAATCCATTGCCAGCAGCCATAATTAATGGAGTTTCCTCACAGTTGGCTTTAGGGTTGGGGTCAATGCCTTTAGCATTAAGGAGAGCTTCAACAATCTTGGCATCACCGCTTCTTGCAGCAAAAAACAGAGGGGAACGGCCAATGAAAGTTTTGACATTCGGATCAGCACCTGCTTTGAGCAACATATTCACTAATTCAAGAGGCCCTTCCTGAGCTGCTGGATGCAAGCAAACATGATTGCCACTAGTTTTAGCATTGACATCGGCACCGGCTTTGATAAGGACATCAACAACATCTAAATGCCCATAAGCTGATGCTAAAAACACAGGAGTAACGTTTGTTCCTAGACCACACTCTTCATTTTCTACTTTTTCAACGGTGCAAGCGCTTGCATTAACATTTGCGCCACAAGCAATGAGTGTTTTTACAACTTTAGTTTCCCCTCTTTTAACAGCCAAGTGTAATGGTGTTTCTTCTGCGACATTTTCGATGTCAACATCAAGGCCTCGTTCGATTAGAAATTTAGCTACATCAGCACAGCCGCACTCGGCTGCAACATGCAACACTGAATTATAGTCATAAACTCGTGTTTTGATTTTTGCACCCAGATCTAAGACACATTTTACCAAGTTCACTTTGCCTGATGAAACGGCAAGAGCTAGGGGTGTCATGAACTTGTCACCTTTCACGTTTAAATCTGCTCCAGCTTGGACCATTATTTTTATGATTTCTTCGTGTTCACCTATGATTGCGCTAAAAATTGGGGTTGCTTCCATTGTGCTTTCCTTCCGATTAAGCTCTGCCCCTGACTGAATCAACGAACGCACACGTTTGACGTTCCCATTTAAAGCTGCTAGAGCGATGGGTGATACTGACAGTTGGTCTGGACCTAGAGCCCACTTCTCCGTTTTATTTTGATGACTGCGTGACATCTCAATGAAGGAATGCTGACACCAAAGATTAAAGAAACAAGTTGATGACAAAAACCTCAACGATGGTTCAATCAATGAGACGCTGTTTTCTTCCGCCGCTTCAAGACTTTAGTAGTTGCTGACAAATGAAGATGGCAGGTAAAACAGGGCCAGTTTTCAAAAAATGTTCCAGTTCCTGTCAGTAATTTCGTACACCAGCAAATACCATCCTCGTGGATAGGAAGTATAGGGTCTTTCGCTGAATAATATTTGCTTCAAGATATCTGAAAAAAGAAGAAAAAGGAGGCATATTAATTTATACAGTACCTACCACATCACACAAAAAAACAAAGATCAGCTATGTTAAGAGATGAAAACAAGAGGTAGGATAGATAAGAAAAAACCATCAGCTAACGTCTTTACTAACAATTGATAAAAATACTATGGAGACTGATGATGAGTATGTCGTGATTCTAATAGGTATTTGCAAGAACCACATGAAGCACCTAAAATTCTAACAGTAATACACTCCAGAAAATTCAGAACTCGCACACTTGGAAAATTCCAGATTTGACTTTTTGCTTTCTTTCTTTACACTCCTCCAACTCTTCTAGTGCTCCAAATTTAAGGGTTGCGAAACCCCCATGTTTTCCTTCCAGCTTTCATTGCTCAAATATTGGCTGGCGTTCCCCATAAATTTTAAAAAAAGAGCAGTCTTCGTTCATAAAAAATATAATTTCAATGACTCATATACAAGAATGTTACAGGCCGATCCTGATTTTGTGCCAATTGCGATCTGCTCAGGCCAATAGCAATATTAGCTTGATTGTAATTAGCCCAAGCAAAATTGGGCTGTTAGAAAATCAATTTGTTAAGAAGCCTGAGCGAGTGAGCGAGCCTGAAACACACAGCTCGGCCTTTGGAACAAAAAATGAATTAACAAAAAGGACATTTGGCAGAGGATGCTTACCTGATTGAAGTCATTTGTTGGTGCAAACAATTTTTGACACTAGGAAGAGTGAAGGTCCACCATTCCTTTCACAGGAGTATCTATTTGTTCTGCAACCACCTTGACAGCTTTTTCCCTGTTAGGACTTGCTAGTGAATGAAGCAAGCCAAGATCTTGAAGTGGTGGTTTATCAAATGAAACTGCCAAAAACAATCAACCCAGTTTTGCTTGGACCAACTCAAATTGACACTTGCCGATCAGAATTGGCCTGCGTTTACTGCGCCAAGCTTTGTCTATCAAGGTCTCATTCAAATCGGCCTGCGCCGATTGGAATGCATAGATCGCGATTGGCTCAAAATCTGCATTAGTCTGTAACACCTGCATATATTCTTAAAATACAAACAGGAGGAAATGTGAATACTATTTCAAGCTACTCTTAAGATTTTCAAGATTTCGCAAATCACTGCACACTTCATTTAACATACCTAGAGGCACTTCAGGGCTAAAATGATCATGGAACAGATCAAATATTAGCACCTGACAGCAAGCTCAATTAAATGTCCTGTTCATTTTCAAACTGAGGTCCACGGATACAGGACAAATTGAACTAAAACTAGGTAGGAAACATGTCTCTAGGATGTTCGTGAAATTGTGAGATCATAATTGGTGAACAGATGTATCATATAGTTTTATCAATGTTCACCTATTAGTCGCTGACACCTGATGCTATGCCAAAATTGAGGATGCAGCAGATGCTCAGTACACTCGGCTGTTGCCAAAGTTGAATTCTACTTAGATTCTCCAGCCCAAGTACTAAGAGAATGTAGACTCTCTTACAGTAGAATTGTTAGAAGCCCGTTTTAGATACCTATCCTTCCTGAAGTAAGTAATTCTATCACAGAGGAAGGCAGCTGCCTCACAAGAGGTACCTGTAATCTAAACTTAAAGCAAGGATATGGAGGGACTAGACATGTCTGGGATCCTGGCGGAAGATCGCTCCAGAAAAATGTTGGTTCCTGAACCCTAATTTAATCAAAAAAGGAATTTACAGCCCCATATCATGAATTTCACAGGATTATGTACGCAACAAGAAATAAAAGAACAGTGCAGTACAGTAATTACTAACTAGATTCCTTAGATCCCTTTCAAAACTTAGTTGAGGAAACCAACAAACTTTCAGGATGACTAGGACCCTAGGAATATTTGACTTCCTGACGTAACAAGCCCCGTAATACTTGAACCGCCTTTTCAATACAAAAACTGTGTCAGAGTAAAAAGGGGCAAACCTCCAGCACAAGTGACTGTGGAACTTAAGAACAAGACAGCTTCCATTCACTGCCACTTGTGCTTATCCGCTCCCAATTGAAGGCTAGCTTCCACCACTAGGTAGACATAAGTACCTACAAATGGTGAGTGATTAACATCCCTGCTAGTGCCTGAATGAAAGATCATCTATCCATAAATAAACAGGCGAAACCCATTACCTATAGGGACTGGAGGAACAGCTCAATGATGATTTTGGGAACTTATGCGGTTGATACTTGGATGGTTGACAGTTTCAGGAGGCCTAAAACTTTAAGGAGTAACAACTGATAAGCCCTCGACAGGGAAAGAACTTTGGAATCCATAATAATAGCACTAGCTCTCGATGGAGAAAAAGTAGCGTACAGAAAGGAAAAACGAAAGGAATCGTGAGATGAATGACCGACTAAAAGGATTCTGGATCTTACCTCGTAGTCAGCTACTAGTTCAGGAAATCGTTTCAGTCGTAGGGACGACGGCTTCATCCAAGAATTTCGTCAAATTTTATAAAACGCACGGCTAGGGACTACTTGAGACTTTCAAATCATAATGCTAATGCCGGTCAGAGAGGTAAATGGAAAGATGACATTCACGTAAAGGCAACAAATTAGCTTGTCAGATAAGAACACAATGCAATGAAATGCGAACGAAAACAAGACGAATCAACGGCGCATTCCGTCCGATCCACATGTTGCTAACTTGCTGATTTTGCCGCCAGAGACGTTTCTCGATTTCGGGGATACAGTGTTGCCGACTGTCACAGTAATACAATTGTAAATGAACTAGGATCACATCACAACAGCAGATCAGCTCGCGTTACGCACTTACATCTTTATTTTAACTCTTTCTTGCTATGAGATGAAAAAAGGAATAATTTCACGGGAACCGCAAATATCTCCGGCCAAACTGGCAACCGACACTTGAATCAGTCGAACTGTCGAAACAATATTAATTTTCAGGAGAAATTTTGGAGATATGTGATGCCTTTCTCCTCTCGACTTTTTTTCATGGCTTTTACTTAATTTTCAATACATCGGAACATTTAAAGGGATATATTTTTGAAGGATTTAACCCCTCAAGAAAAAATAAAATTCGAAAAAATGGGAAGAAGGGGGGGGGGGATGTTGAGCTACGAACTACGAACTCGCGGTTAACTAGGGCTCCATGCCCATTCTTCGAGATTCGAGCAAATGAAGATGTTTCACGGGAGATTTCTTCATAAGGAATATAATAGCAGAAATATCCAACATAAAAGCACAGTTTATGTCCATTCCGGTTGGGATTAGAAAAAAATTGTTACGGTCGGGTTAAACGACATTTTGCACACTATTTTAGTTAATTTCCTTACTTTTGAAAATTGGGGTACTATTTTCATATAGGAAAATGGTACAATTTTCATGGTGATGTAGCAGAGTTATTAATCCCGAGAAGCTTTTCGATCACGATTTTTATGGCGTTTCCACGACGATACCAAAGCAAAATGATACGAAAAAAACTTTTTCCAGTTTCTTGAAGCTCTTTGATGTTGCGCGATCCATTTATCGTGCAATACGGCAACAGTGTGGGACGGCTCCTCAATGACTGGGAAACCAATGCAGTGTTGCCAGTTTGGTGTAGGGACACGTTCAGTGTTGACAAACGCACGAGAGATTTTCACCCCTCAGCCAGCCCTCAGCACTCGAGTACCTCGCTCTCCGATTGGTCCATCAGTTTTAGGCGTTCATGGAGTAGGGATGGCGCTTTATTCGAATAAATCAATTTCCCCGAAATCGATTTGATTTCCGGTAAAAAATCGATTCGATTTATAAAAAAAGTCGAAAGGAAAAAAATCGATTTTTTTCGAAAAACTGAGCTTGAAATGAAATTCTGTTTTCATAGAACCTAGGCCTTGTGTGACACATTAGTGTAGGAAATTTCGATGTTTTTTCCATAATTCGATTTCGGTTGGAAAAATCGATTCCGATTTGTAATCGACCTCAAAAAATCGATCCGATTTAATCGATTTTTCGCTAAAAAATCTATTTTTCAAAAATTGATTAAAAAGTGCCATCCCTATCAGAGCTCCAAGGCTGGCCCAATGTAAACTAACCCGATCAAAAGGAATTTTTATCATTGGGTGAAAAGTAAATGATAATCACATTAAGAGGGTAATTTCCAGTAAAATAATCATCAAAGTTAGATCAGAACTCAAATCAGAAGTTAAAAATAAGAAAATCTCTTTCGCGTCTAGAAATCCTTCGCAATCTTGTTTGTTTAAATTGGGCTAAACTAGGAGCGGAGGGGCTACCATGAAAACCTAAACACACTGACCAATCAGAGAGCAGAATTATTCTCTCCAGTAAGTAGGTAATCTACTCACAGTCAGAACGGATCCGGTCCANNNNGTGTCTGTCGGACCGCCTGCCACCCCCTTAGAAGTGTGAAATGTGATTAGAAGGGGAAAAACAACAGAATACATCGGAATAGAGTGCCCTAGCTCTTGTTCTGAAAAAGGGCAAAGAAAAGAGGAAAACCGAAGTATACGTGTAGATATCCCAGAACACCCACACCAGGCTTTTTACTCGGTTATTTTAGGTTAAATGCAGTCGGAATCTGCAGGGATGAATACTGCTGTGCTAAGGAAAAACGCTGTATGAGCCTTCAGACATTGCCAAATTTCCTTAAACAAACCCCGACTTTTCAGGCAAACTTATCATTGTTTATCTCCGAATTTTTAAAAGAATTGTGTTCGTAATTTGATCTTAAATATCTGAAAATTTCAAAGAAAAGCACTCATAACTATCTTCAAAAATTGATGTTTTATTGGAAGAAATTAGGCAACTATTGAATGTTCATACAGTGCTTTTCCTTAGCATGATGGAGTAGAAAATCGGCCCCATGGCATCCAAATTTCATGATCCAGAAGCCTCTCCAGGCCCCTTGAGAAGTGAGGGGGTGACTCGAGGTTCCCTTCAAAATTTTGAAACTACTCTATCAAATTCAGAAAATATGGGTAGTTTTACCTCAAATCACAACCAAGAAATCTAAAATCGACCCACTCCTCTTCAAAATATTGATCCCAAAAGGTGAGGGCCAGGACCCCCTCCTCAAAATTCAATATTACTAAATTGGCGTAAAGGCTCAGGAAAAAGACGCTTTCCAAGCGAATCAACCACCAAATTGAATTTGACAAATTTGAATGCCAGTTGCGAAGCCTCTCCCTTAGACTTGAAAAATTTATGAAATAACCCCTACAAAAGCCAACTTTTAAACGACCAATGGATCTACAGATGCGACTATAAGTTGAAACAAATTCAAATTAAAAAGTAATAGCTTACATATGTGAGGAGAAAAATTTACTGACTGGGAAAATAAAGATTCTGAAAAATGGGTATTGTGCAGGAAACAGAGCCAGAGCGTTTGACGTTAAACATTTTTAGAATTTTTAACAATTGCAAAACATCTGATCAAGCATCTGGCTAAGCAACTGTGTCCACCCCATTTTCATTTCCAGCTGTTTATTTCATTTCCTCTTCCTTCGTATAAAAAGAGAAGTACATAATCCCTGACAAAATGTTTTTGTCATCAGTTTGAAAGTTTCAGAACTGCTAAGCGCTGTTGTATCTTTAGGTCCATCATATAAGTATTAGAAGCATGAGCAATTTCCTGTACCTCTACACATGAACATTATCCCAATAAATCAAAAAATTTTAATGTCAAATGTGGCTGACTAAGCTATTAAAGACATAGTGAATGATATAAAAATCAAGCTATTAAAAGGCAAATAATTCAGTGTATTCAACCACATGATGTTAATTACACAACAACCAGTAGATGAAAATACAACTCACAAAAATGTATTTAAAACGGCAGACGTTTCAACCCAAAGGACTCAGGTCTTCTTCAGTGCAACAATAAAAAACTGATGGAAACATTTTAACAAAGACGAAAGTTGAGAGAATGAAGCAGAAACTATAAAGCGAAAATACTACAAAACGATCTAACTACATCTTAGAGGAAATATATGATACATTTTAATCGAGGGTGAGCGATAACAAGCCTATTATTTGCTTGTTATCACTCACCCTTGATTTTTATTATATACTTTATATTTCTTCTGAGATGTAGTTAGATCGCTATACAGTTTCTGCTTAATTCTTTCATCTTTGTTGAAATTTTTCCATTAGTTTTTTATTGTTGCAATGAAGGAGACCCTAGTCCTCTTGGGTCAAAACGTCTGCTATAGTAAAGAATTTTTTTTGAGTTGTATTTTCATCTATTGCTTGTTGTGTAACTAACATCATGTAGTCGAATACACTGAATTACATATTTGGCTTTTAGCTCGATTTTAATATCATTCACTATGTCGTAAATCAAAAGACCTAAATCATAATACTTAAAATAATACAAAAAATCAAGCAATGAAAGTTTACATACCTTTATCAACTTCCCTTCTTTCCTCGCATCTTCCTTTTTTCCTCTTTTATTATTTGCAAATCTTGCAGGACAAGTGTAAGATTCTCACTGGTATTTTTGGTATTCTCAGTACATATTTGTTCTTCCAGATCCCTTGATTCTATCATGAGGGAACAAGTCTCCTCAACTAAATTAACCAAGTACTGGCAGTCGGAATGTAGTGCGACCAGGGATTTGTACACCCTTTTTGCTCCTTCATCTTTCTTTGCTGCCTAAAAATTTGAAGAAAAAAATTATGATCAAACACAATGTAAACTGAATGAAAATGTTAAAAATCCCATGATTATATCATTATAAAGTAACAGCTTTGCAGGTAAGATTTGACTTATAATATGTTAGACTTGCTCAAAAGAGATTCTATCTTTTGAAAATTTTCCCCCAGAACCTCCTCCTTGCAAAAGTTCTCCTGCCATAACCATTAAAGGGCAGCAAAAAGTCAAATCTAGGCATAGGCCTAGTGTGACTGGACTTTATTTCAAAACTTCATTAGCCTAATAATGGAGAAATAGAGTGCAGCTTGTAGAAGGGCGTGTTGTAAACTTTCACAATTGAAAATAAAGTTTATTCAGTTTTTTATTGAGAAATTAAATTATACAGCATCTATGTATGTTAGGAAACACATGCTCATGATTTCATGATGATCCCAAGATCCAATGCAGAATCACGGTAAAAAAGTGTGGCGCCTCTTTCTCAAAAGTTCAAAAGTCTTTAGCTTAAGCCAGATATTTTTTTAAGATGCTCTTCTGAGGGAAACCTCTTTAAGTAAGATACTGCTGTGATGAAGATTTATATTGACGTATTTCTGTCAAACGGAACTATGTGCATTGAGACATGAGCCCTGAGAACCATCAAAATGTATGCATAACAGGGCTCACGTCATAATGCACATAGTTCCTTTTACCAGACAAACAGAAATACATCCATATTGATTTCTTGCTGAATGGCAATGATACAAACCTGGAATATTAAGTCATCAGCGACGGAAAACACCCTTTCAAGACGACCTGTAACGGAGTTAACATCCCTCTGCATTTCTTTGGTATCTGTAATTATCTTATTGATTTCATTTGTCTGTTTCCGAATATTGGAGATGATTTCCATGATTCTCTGAGTGTATGCTGATCTATAAAATTCGAAAAAAAAAAAGAAGCAAAAAACAGATTTAACTAAAACACAAAAGTGAGCTCTATGCATTCGTAACACAGAGAACCAACATCAATACAAGATAGAGACTTAAAAATAGATGAGTTTTTCTTCTCATATACCAGGGTCATTTGTACTTATTTCTTATGATTATGCATATAAAATTTGCAAGCACTACAAGAGCACTTATTTCAAAAATATTGTTTAGCCTATTAGCTGTCACTGTGTTCTTGGTAAATTATTCTTCTGAAGCAATGGTGTCAATCAAAATAAAGAGGAAAAAAGAAAAATTTTGAAAAAAGATGTGAATGATCATTTGGTGCCACACAGATTACAGGCTAAACATTACCAAATGACACTCATAACTATTAAGGTTTGGGGAACAGTCAAATTTACTGGTTTGCAGCCATCACTGAGCCATGGCATCAGGTGAAACTTTCGCTTACAGTCATATTGAATGATATATCGGGCAATGTGTTAATCACAGTTAACTTCCTGATTCAGTGCAAGTTGTAGACTGGGTTTTGTGATTAAAAATAAGAATGGTTGGTCGAAAGAGAGGTTTGATGAAAGTGTTGGCAGCCTCTGACTGACTCTTACTGTTAGAGATGGCGATAACCGATTGGATGGAAATATGACCAAACTCTTAATTCCTACTTGTCAAGCAGATGTTTATTAAGTAAAGCAGCAAATATTCAGAATGAGATTAACAGAAATGCATCAAGAAAAAAGTGAAAAAAATTATGAGAAATATGAAAATCATGTTAATTAGAAAAAATGAGTTGCGAGCAGTTTTGGATTTAAATGGTAGTAAATTTTTGCTTGTAAAAAATTCTAAGTCTAGAAAAAATACTTTAAAAGTCAGAATGGTCATTAAACTTTGCCCTTAAAATTGTGTTTTTCGGTGGAATAAAACTTCAAACTTCTTTTTCTCCAATAAAACTTGATGCATCTTGGTGCGCTAGTGTTAAACTAAGTTGATACAAGACTTTACAAAAGGATAAGGCTCATAAAGTACCTCTATTTAAGTTGAGAAAAAAAGAACACGACAAGATTTCATGAGTACAATTCGAAAAAAAAACTGAAGTAAGCACACATTTACAATGGGGTGTAAAAAATCTTTGCTAGGTTTTTCAAAAAAAAAAAAAAAAAAAAAAAAAAAAAAAAAAAAAAAAAAAAAAAAAAAAAAAAAAAAAAAAAAANAAAAAAAAAAAAAAAAAAAAATTGAAGGGGTAAAAACTATTTTCTCTTACCTTAATGGCTTCGGATTTTTAATCAGATTTGCAACTTCTGCTTCAAGTTTCAACTGAACAGCTTGTTTCTTCTTCAATTGCTCCTGCAAACTTCTCAAGGTGTTACGTGTTTCTTGAACTACCTCCATCTGTTCATTGCTAACGTTCTATTGAAAATGATTAATCATAAAGATCATTATAAAGAGGAAAGGGATTCAAATTGAAGTTGAGATCATGATAAATAATTGATGCATGTCAAATATTAGCCTAAAAGTTTTTATTGTTGTCTTGATAGCTATGGATGAAAATTAGGGGAGATAAGAATATGACAAAAGTAAACTGACAAGGGTACCTTACTATTAGGATGTTTAGAAATCCTTAGCTTCCCAAAATTCACATTCTTGTATTAAAATACTTTCCACCACAATGTTGTAAATGTTACTTTTGTTTCTTTCAAAATTTGTTGATATCAGAGAATTCCATTTATTGATGCAACAGCTTTCCTTCTTATGATGTTTTATCCTTGATAGCTTGATCAACATCCTGGTTCAAACACACACCTAATTGTGCTAACTAATCAATTTAATCAATGTATCCGTCATATATGGACCACATTAAGTAGAAAGGAACCAAGCCACATCAGCTATTGCCAAATTTAACGGAGCAATTTAATTTTTTAAATGAAAACAGTTCTGCAAATTTTTGTGCACATTTCAGTGAATTTTCTAAGCAGTGCGAAGCACATTCCTCAACATCTTCAAAGGAATCCGCTCAAGCGTTCTCTTGTAAAAAATTAAATTGCCCCGTTAAATTTGGCAATAGCTGATGTGGCTTGGTTTCTTTCTGCTTAATGCAGTCCATCTATACTATATACTTATTATACTATCGAATTTTGATCCAAGTCCACTTCTTAGGTCGAATATTACTTCAAACAAATTTTTCTTCTCCTCAATTTTGACTCTTGGATAATTTTATACATCCATTTCTTTCTTTCAGGTTCAATGCCAGTGGTAAATAAGGCTCAAATAAAATAGAATAGTACTTGAATATTACCGATTTTGATTTAATAAAACTTTGTGCTGCCTGATACTGTTCCATTAATGTTGATCGATGTTGTTCCCATTGCTCATTTAAACGGACTAATTTTTTGCCAGCTTCTTCTGCTACTTGAACTAGTTTCCTGTGACCTTCATCACCTTGCGTTAACAATAATCTGACGCGATCTTCTCGTAGATTATTGTCATATTGCTGTTTATTTTGAATTATTAAATCATTTACCTGGAAAAAAAGAAAATGAGCTTTAAAGTTAAAATTCATCAACATTCAGGATTTTTTAAAAAAAAGAAACAAGCTCTCTTCAAAAACAAAAAGAGGTTGTTGGAAACATAGTACATTTTGCTGAACAAATGATGCGTTTATACATGATGTGCTGATTTCCATGTACTATGGTCACAAAACTAGCAATTGCTGCAAAACTAGGGGCGATATATATTAACACATGATACATTATATACACTGATTACTGAGATATAGCTAAAATTTAAGGTAAATTCCTGGTATTCTCGTGTTCGATAGCCTCGTTGCTCATTTTCGTAACTAAGCAACTAATTAGAATTATATACATTAAAAACTAGAAAATTGAAAGAAAATTTAAATAAATAGAAATTAAGGTGAAGAAGGTTTCTTGTGAATAGAAAGTGCCAATTAATGTGAACAAGAAACGTTATTTTTTTACTCATGAGTTAATTTGGAAATGTTTAAGGCATTCATCATATTCTACATAAATCTTCCTTCAGGAGACATATACTGTGGTTCTTAATTTCGTGCCTTGTCTATTGGTCCACTATGGTATGAGGGGCAACTGTACAGTAAGCAAATTCCTCTTATTACTCTGAAACTAATAAAAATAATTGAAATGGGATATAACTACCTATACTGTCATGATCTTAGCTTTCCAAAAATTCATTGTTTTTTAAATTTAGTTTGCTAGTTTGTGAGCTATGTGAGGATGGATTTTTCACCAAATGAGCTTAATGAGGACTCCTTAGAGAGCTAATAAAAAAAACTAAAAGTTTTTGCAGACCAAAAAATTGCAGGAATTTTGGACTGTTATCAAAAAGAGCAAAATTTAAAAAAAAATACAAAATACTTGGACTCACTTGAGACAATTTTTCCTCATATGATTCTTTTCTGCTTGTCAGTTCAAGGATTTCTGCTTCCAGCTGAGAAATTATCTTCTCTTCTTCAGTTTTTTCTTGGTCAGCTTTCTCATTGACACTTGCTCCAATATCAGATTTAACAGCTTTCCCAATTTCCTACAAAGGACAATTACAAAAAATTGATATTAATTCCTGAATATTTGTGCCCTGAAATGAATAAAAATTAGCTACGTACACAAATGAGGTGATGAACTAAACCGTACTTACAAGTAAATAATCAGATTTTAGACATTGTGGAAGAGTTATAGGGAAAAAAATCCTTCATCGGTAGAAGAAGCTCACTTTTAGGAACTACATCAATCTTCGAATTGATTTAATCTAGCTGCCCAGCTGAGCTATTTGCCGCCCATCAGAGGTTTACCGTGAGGTCTATACTCAGCTGATCCATGGTTGTTGGGCTCTCGCCCTACTGTTGCTAGATTACTGGTGGCATCCTGTACTAAGCATTGTATTGCCTTTAACCCTTTCCAGTCCGCGGCAGTTTTCCAAGGCCGCAAGAAGCGAGGTTAAGGTAGCAGCGATGTTGTCAACAAAGACAGTGGTTTCCACCAGAGGCCCCCACTTGCTGGAACAGTCGGATATACCCAACATCAGGCCTGCGCAGAAGTTCAAACTTTTGGGTGACTATATCNCGCTTATCAGAAGTTTACTGTGAGGTCTATACTCAGCTGATCTATGGTTGTTGGGCTCTCACCCTACTGTTGCTAGATTACTGGTGGCATCCTGTACTAAGCATTGTATTGCCTTTAACCCTTTCCAGTCCGCGGCAGTTTTCCACGGCCGCAAGAAGCGAGGTTAAGGTAGCAGCGATGTTGTCAACAAAGACAGTGGTTTCCACCAGAGGCCCCCACTTGCTGGAACAGTCGGATATACCCAACATCAGGCCTGCGCAGAAGTTCAAACTTTTGGGTGACTATATCCGACATCGGACCTAGACGCGTTATTTTTCACTGCGAATACGTCCGACATTGGACCGGTAAGGGTTAAGAAGGACTGACCTGGTCCTTACTACACCAAGGGACTAGCCTCTTTAAGTTAGGTTAATCGCAAAAATTGATTAATGTGGTCCACCTGATTATAGTCCCACAGTCAAAAAAATGCAGTAAAATATGAAAAAATAATAAAAATTACACTTTGCATAACTCACATTTGATAATTTCAAATCTTCTAACTGCTTGAGTAAAGCTGATTTAGTTGAATCTTCTTGAGCGTTAGCAGGGAATGCTTTGATTTTATTACCAAGTTGACTCGGACACAAAATACCCCGAGAATTTAGTGTGATTACAGATGGCAGCAAGTGTCGGTAATCTGTCTGTTCATGCAGGAAAGGCAACTGTTCGGAACAATATTTGCACCAATCTAGGAGACAAAAAATTGAAAATTATGTTTAAAGGAGCAAAATCATCAATGATGCAATCTGAAGCTAAGAAAAATCATGCCATCAGGTTTGAAACTATTTTCAAGTAATACTTTCATCTATAATTCAATAGAGAGGCCAATCAGGGCATATGGCTGGCAGACATGAGCTTATGTTTACAAGAAACAATTAACAACTTAAACATGGCCGCTGAGATGAAATAACAAAAGGACCATTTTAGATAAATTGTCTTGATTCCAGCAATTAGAACTCTAAATCTAAAATTTATCCAAAGCTCATAAAAAAAATGCGATCATAGTGATCGGGTTGGAACATCGCAAAAACCGTAATAAAGCATGTGGAGTAACTGTGTGGAAGTTCCTTACCTTGAGGAGAAACATCCCTCTTCACTCCTGGCAGGGAAACTCCAGTCTCTAGAGGAACGCTGAGAAAGGGTACCCTGTGATGCAAACAAGGTTTCGCGCCCCCAAGAGATAATTTCACCGCATTGCTAATATCTTGTTGGAATGTGGATATCCTTCCTGAAAAATAAAAATTAATAATTTGCGACAAACCTGATTATGAGCAATATAAATAGTTTGAATACAGAAAAAAAATTTTGTAAAGCAGACAGTGGAAAATAATTTATTCAATCAGAACCTGATAAAGGTTGGTGACTGAAAGGTGCTTAGACATTTTGCTTGAGATGACTGAAATTTTTCGTTGCCTTACTCACAATGTCTTCAATTTTCGGTCATTTCAATCAGAGCTACTAGCCCTTGAGGTCAGGGTTTGCAGGGGTTTGGAGTCAAGGTCCAGACCCATTTGAGCATTGCTGAACACCAAGCAAGCCTCGATCTCCGGCCTATCGGCAGATTTGGTTGGTTATGCTAATTAATGCTGATGGTTATAGGATAGTAGTTGTCTTAAATAGCTTTTATCCCTGCTATCAGAGCAAAAAGAGAAAAGAAAATAAAAAAAGCGCAGATCTGTTGTATAAGAACTGAATTTTAAACATTGGATTTATCAATCCACAACTCCATACTTACCTCCATCAACGTTAGATTCTTTTTCTCTTGGCAGTTTTTCAATTACGAAGGTGAACAAACGTCTGATTTCAATTTCATTTGAGTACAAGAGGGTCTGGTAGCCTATCTCATCTTTGTATCCAAGTTCCTGGGATAACATGAAAACCATTAGATGTTAGTTTGTGCAGTTTCAAAATATGTTAAATTGTAAACCATAATAAATGTTGCAAATTCTATGATTTCCCAGCACTTTAAAGTATTTTCATTAAATCTGAATATTTACAGCATGTTAAATGAAAAAAATGTCTTCAATTTTTAAAACCTAAGTAAACCTATTTTGTACTTATATTTGTGCAAACCTCCAAGCCAAAAGCTCCCTCTGACCATTCCAACTTAAAAAGGATACCCCTCATCTGGTAAGAACTTGAAGATTCTCTCCGTAATGATATTTCTTTTTTTCAAATGACAGAAAATACTCCAAAAACAAGTAGCGTACAACATTTTATTCCTCCAAATTTTTCTGAGCCTGTTACATCCATGTGAACTGCTGACTACGCACTCTGTGCTGGCCCTCTATTCTTTTGCCTGGATTCTTCTGCCAGACTAGAATTGGTGCAGAAAAAAATAGTACTGAATACATATTTCTGTTTTGTAAAAAAATTTCCAATTTGACATTACCATAGCTTTGCCTACACCTTACCTGGAACAATTTACTGTCATCAAGGAGTTTATTTACAGGATAATTTTGAATGCAAACAACCCTGCTTTTTGTCTGTGAATTATTGAGATGGCTTGTGCGCTTAAAATATGATGTGAAATATTTGTACCTCCCAAAATGAACAATGTTTGCCGAGTACTTCACCCGTACTTGAAGATTGAACATACTTATCCAAAGTTATTTTGAATGCAAAAAGTTTGGCTGCCCTTGGAGAAGGTATTCCAGGGACGGATTTTAAAAGTGGAAAGACACACTGAGAAAGTGATGAAAAAGTTGGTTCTCACCTTGATGGCATTCGCTATCGAGGCTCCCAATTTAAAACGCTCGGACATGGAAGGGGGTAACTGCGTCGATAAGTTTAATGGTGGGTTGATCAGATTCAAGCATTTCGCAAAACCAGCAATAATATTTTCACTTGATAAATGTCTCAACAGCTTGACATCTTCTTCTAGTTCACTGAAAAGGAAAATCAAATTAATTTGGAAAAACTAAAAAAATGTCCTCAAAAACATAATAAAAATGTATGGCTGTAGGTAATATAGCAAAGCTGTTGGGCACCAGTTCTTCAACTTAAAGTTCAATTATTTTATTCACTGATACTGGATTGCTTGAAGCAATCTTTCCTCTTTGAGCGAAAGTTAAAAACAAATAATACCTTATATTCTGAAAAATTTCCTGTTTTTATTGCGTATATTTCTTGAAACTAAATTGATGTGGTACAAATGTTGATGGCAAAATAAACGGCACCTGGGCTTCCGTTATGTACTAAAATTACTTGGGCAAGACTAAAAAACACCCGAGCAACGCAACAACAGTAACATACATTAAACCTTCTGCAAAAAAGGAAACAACCAGAACGTTCTTTATGACCACTAAAATGATTCAAAACAAAAAATCAAAATTACAAATCATTATGATGGTTTTTTCTTCTCTAAAAAATCATGATGCTACTTTTAATAGAAAACACTGATTTTGTAGTAATAACTCAAAATAAATGAAAGATTAAAGACGAGTCGAAATAAGGACAATAATTAGAGAGAGGAAAAAACCAATATTGCTAATGAACTAAAAATTATGTTCAAATGCACAGTAACAAAATTTTAAAAAATAAAATACGTCTAGAAATTTGCAATACTAGCGGCAAATCAAAATGCATGTTCTTTTAGATTTCATTATGAAATATGCTGATTTTAGAGTTTCTGATAGCTCTACCAAAAATTGTTAGTGTACTGAAAAAAATTCATGCTGATTCAAAATCAGTTAAAAACAGT
Source organism: Bemisia tabaci (assembly GCF_001854935.1). Lineage (NCBI taxonomy): Eukaryota > Metazoa > Arthropoda > Insecta > Hemiptera > Aleyrodidae > Bemisia > Bemisia tabaci. Next base: position 2,444,168 of record NW_017552543.1, read on the forward strand.
CCTCCTACAGAAAAGTTTGGTTACTTACTTTTTACATGTGAGAGATTGGCTGTGGGCAGAGACAAGTGACCCTCCACTGGAGTCTTGGCGACAGGTAGAGGCTTTTACTTTCAGGGATTCAACATTTCTTTATGGACAATTATATGGGGGCAACAGTCATCACCTTTTCTACGGCTGTTAACCTACTTACTAGGTGGGAGATGAGCTACAGGTGACGTCATGAGCCAAAAAAGTTTACCGAACTTCAGTATGTTTGCTATGCGAAACTCCCAACACCTTGTTAACCATCAGCCAAGTAGGTAAGTTAACAGTTGAAGGTTGAAGTACCGAAAGTAAAAGCTTCCACCATTACCAAGATACCAGTGGAGGGTCTCTTGTCACTACATTAGTCATTTCCAGAAATTCTTATCAATGATACTTCTATCCAAAAGGCTCAAATTTGCATACTGATTCCTTGTGTCTCAAAGGAAATTAGTTCCTGAGAGAGAGAAACTATGAAAATAAGTCCTGGAATAGTAGATATTAGACAAACTATAACAACCTCCTCTAAGCTCTCTGGCCTCTAAACGCAACTGCCCTGCGATATCACAACCTCTTCTGTGGCTATCTCTCCCTGTCTTGAAGAGTTTCCTGTCAGTTCAAGCAATACCGTAACTCAATGTTAACCTAAAACGAAGTAATGAGAATATAGAGGAGTAACGTACCAATTTATTTCCTTCAAAGAGTTGAGAATAATTTTGTCGACTTCCTCCATGGTGGTGAGATGTTGGCCAGCCAAAACACTTAGAATGAATTAATGTTTCCCTAAAGTCTACTTCAAATAGATCAGTAACCACATTGCGCCTGCCTGCAATAAATAAACTGAAGCTTGAAGGTAAAGGTATGCATATAAAAATGTAAAGAGGACTAGCTTTAGTCGAAGCAGCTTTGCAGAAGAATGTACATGTTTATGTTTGAGGTTATGTCCGGTTTGCGGTTATGTAAACAGAGACCAAGTTATCTCTGATTGGCTGACGGTTCCCGCCTATTTTCAAGTTGGCTAAGTCAGCTAAGTCAGTTAAGTCTGCGGCAGGCGCCATCACAACAAGCGCGCTAATAAGAGTGAAAATAAGAGAAAAAATGTTGAGTAGCGAAGAATACTGATTTTAGAACCCTCAGTGATGGTAAGTAAATTGTAGCGGAGAGCGCAATCGCGGGAGACAGATAAAAACTACGTTATCTCCATTTTTGTCGATTTTGAGTTAGCTGCATAAAATAATGTATATACTAGGGAATGATATGAATAGCATTTAGCAAAAATGAGCCAGCGCGATTACAGTGTTTTCAAAATTGTCCAGCTTCTTCTTTCCTGTAAGAAATACTTAAAATATGTACAGTATGAAAATGTACATAATACTTTTCATTTAATATTAACAATTTTTTGTTGGGAGGGGCAGCCTTTTTGCGGGGGATTTTTGCAGCCTTTCGGCAGCAAAAATATTTTTCGTAAACCAACCTCTTCACCTTTTGTGCAGTTTTGTGTGTGTCTTGATTATTTTCATTTTTCCAAGTTAGTGTTGTTTTCATTTTCACTGATTCAATTGCACATGATGTATGTGATGATGCCACAATTGCGACATCTGTGGGTCCGCGTTTGCCTACTTCTTGAATTGAAGGAGAAACGACGTTCCATTCTAACTCTCTTCACCGAGCGGATATCATATTACTGTGACTCCTATGACCCCAAACTTACTCATTGCACATTTTTAGAAAACATGAATGTAGCGCTAAAAAATTTTCCATGTTTTTTTTATTATTAATTGGCATTTTGAGCAATTTCTGCCGCGAATATGACTCAATTTCAGGAACTTCGCCTCGGCTTACCTGCCTGTTTACATGATTACCTGAGGATCATGATGAGGATCATGTGACTGAGCTCTTTCTTCAGTTTGGTCATGGAATCACTCCTTCTAACTGTTCACCAGATGCACCAAACTCTCTCAGCAATTAGGTCCTAGTTTGAAATAAACTCGATTCACGATTCTTAACTTCCGCTGTAGTTCGATTTTACCGGAAAGTTCCATCACATGAACCGGGCCTGTGGTTATCGGAACCTCACGTTTACAGTGAAGCATACAGATCCACGAACCGAATACCTGGAAAAAATATTGTCATGTAAGTAGTTATCCGACGTCGTGTCGTAAGAAAAAAATGACAATTCGACAGTAGTATCCCTGGTAAAAATTGGCAGTAGGATCTGTGTTCCAAAATACTATAGACCTACAGCCGGCTGTAAGATTTCCTTTAGCTTTTAGCCGGCTATATGTACAATTTATTATAGCATTTTACAGCCGATGGCGATAAACTGTATAGCCTAGCAATAGGAACTATAGCCCTGCTGTATAATTTTTTATCGCTTCGTATAGCCTGGCTGTATAATTTTCTTCGCTTTCTACTGCCAGCTATATGATTACCTATCGCCTTCTATGTATAGCCGGCTATAAGGATTGCTAAGAAATTTTGAAATGCAGCTCCTATTGCCAGTTTTTACCAGAGATGCGCTTTTAAAGTTGGATTCGGATAAAATTACATAATAATATGATCGATTCCTTCAGCATTCGGGTTCATTCTGTCTATTCGCAGCGAATACCCTAAATCGATTCTTACCATAGCCTCAAATGGGAAAATATCGATATCAATCATTCACGCCTCGCCACTGTGTGTAAAGCTACGGAGCTGTCAAAAGTTTTACCGAATTCCTACAGCCGGTACCAAAAATCTCGACTCTGGCTGCCAAATTTTTGAGGCGCAAAAACAGCCGAATTTTTTTACCATTTGCTATTAACTTAAATGAACCAAAAAGCCGACGTCAAATTTTTTGTTCATTTCGACGTGTAGATACTGTATTCGACACCGATTTTTTCCCCTTTACCAGTGTTTTGCAGCCGAAATTATCATACCACACTGCGGTTCCTACGATGAAACTTTTTTTTTTTTTTATCAGTGCTCATCGATTTCGCGGTCGAGGAAAGAATAATTGAAAAAATAACGGCAATAAGCGGCAAGGATGCTCGCATCCCAAAACACGGTATGAGTCATCCTCGGCGATTCAGGTAACAGGTAGACAGCGGAATAACAATACAACAAAAATCACACTACCTCTTCCCGCTGAGCTGCGCTCTCTTCCTCCCGTGGGAGAGAGAGGGGGGGGGCGGGTTTCCCTCTGATCGAGGACTTGCCCGCGTGGTACCGGGTACCATCCGCGACAGGTTGCACGGGGATAGCCAGATTGCAGGGGGATTTCGCACGCATACGAACTGATACGACGAAGCGCGGGAACTTTTCGGGAATAACCAGCAACAATGCACGATCCCAGGCTGATTTAAATGCAATGGAGGATCGGACAACTTCTCTGGCGGCTTCGGCTGGACTTCCACTCCTTTCTCGGTCATATGCCTCTTTCTTGTTTATAAGGGAGAGGCTAGGAGGGTCGGGAGGGAGAGAAATGAAACAGGGAACAATTTGGACTTGAGAAAAAAAATAAATAAATAAAGCTTCAGAAATAAGATACAGTATGCTGAGAATGAAAAAAAGAAGGGCAGAAAAACCTGCTGAATCTACAGTCGCTGTCTCTGACAATGGAATCTGAAAGAAATTAATTTGCATTGTTGCAAATTTTTCCTAAAATGAGAATTATTTAGGACGGCTTTAAAGTTGGGGCTAAATTTTTTTGGTCCTTCCAACACACTCAAATATATATATACTTGAGTCTATCTTCGCGCTTCTGATCGGCCGGTGGCGCGGTTTGGACGAATCAATGGATATTGCACCTCCATGTGAAGGAGCCGACGAAATTCGGCTCCTGGTCCTGCAGATTGAGTACACTGCTCATATTCTCATAGTCTTGACGTAGTGACCACACCTACCGCTGTTGCACTTGTTTATTTAGCTCCTCTAGTGGATGAGAAACTCCCTAAAAATTGTAAAAAAGAGAATAAGAAAAGGAAGAAGCGAAAGGAGAAGATGAAGCCGAGGAGGAGGAGGAGGAGGAGGAAGGAAAAAACAAAAAATAAGAATATGACGATGATGGAGAAGAGGATCATTTGATACCCTGGTTTTTTGCTAATGCGTCCGATGACAGCTAAGGCCTAATTATTATAACGCAGGTGAAATAAATAACACATCTCTGCAGCCGGGTTCACACAGTTTTCAAATGAAAAGAAGGTCAGTTGGGTGCATGACTATCGCTATGAGAGTGAATGAAATCCCGCCCTCCTGGAGCCCTCGAGAAAAGAGACTGTATACCTGGTGTGTGACGGACGGACGAGGGTGGCTAGTTTCTAGTTCTTTTTTGATAATACCCGGCTCCTCGACAGGTGTTCGCGGCGCAGAATGGGGGCGGAAGGGCCGAGTGCCCAGTTGCCAACCACCGCGAGCATCTTCAAAAAGCTGTACATCCCATTAAACTCACATGCAGTTTCAATAGATCGATGCCATATATGTTAAACCGAGAATTTCTCAACTATTGTTGATTGCACTGAAAAAAAATTCTCGGCGTTTTTACCAAGGTCCGGTGGTACCTTTACCATCTCACTTTTTTACCAATTATTGGTAGTTTTACCAAGACAGACTGGTAAGCTTACCTAAAAAACGGCATTTTTACTGTTTTTTTTTGGGGGGGGGGGTAAGAATACCACTTTTATTGGTAATCAATTCCCGGTAACTTTGCCATTTTATCTCGGTAATTCTACCACAGTCGATAAAAAATGTTGGCGTTTTTACCAAGGTCCAGTAAAATTACCGAGAAAGTTCAATAATTTTACCGAGATTTCTCGGTAAAATTACCAATTCCATAAATGGTAATTTTACCAAGAAAAAACTGGGATCAAATAGAACTCTGAATTCTTGGTAATTCTACCCTTTTCTTAGTAAATACACCGAGATTTTTTTTCAGTGTGGGGTGTATGTGCAACAAGCATAGAAGTCGATTAGTTTTGCAGCAATTTTAAAAAACCGTACGCATTAAAATCGGGGAGGGCAAAAGGGCATAGATTCGATCGATTTGAATCGACCGAGAAATAAAAATGTGAATCAATCGAAACCGAATTCGATCGACCAAGATTCCATCGATTCACGGAATTTGTCGATCGATTCACGGGGTTGTCTATCGATTCACAAGTTTGCCGATCTATTCTATTCACGGTTGACGATAGAATCACGTCGATCGTTTCACGTTTTAACTTTTCGATTGACTCATGCCGATCGAATCGACACCGGTTTTTTCATAATTTGTCGATAGATACACGTATTTATTTTTCGATCGATTCATTATCTCCTTGAAATTTCCAGAATCACTTGATTAATTCGTGCAGAAATTTGTTGATATTTAAAAAAAATTAGACCTCACAAGGTTTCCAGGACATTCGTATTGAATTGGAGGAAATTTGGCAACAATAAATCGTTCATACAGCCTTTTTCCTTAGCACCTCAACATATGTATCCGAGCACAAGACAATGATATCGGTACTAACGCCTTTGATGCAACTATTTGTGCTCTATGGACATCCGTGTTGCGTACAAAAAATTGAAGGCGCTCCGGTCATTCCATATCGCCTATCAAGCAGTGTTCGCAGTATCACGCTGAAACGAGTATTGTGGTGGAATTTAGTATCCTGACATGTGAAAATGGTGCAAAAAAACCGTATTTCTTGTTCTTTTTTCTAATTTTTATCAGAAAATGTCATCTTACCACCTATAAGCGCCACACACTACTGCGTGCACTGCTTCATAGGCTGGAGTGACCGGAGCGCCTTCCATTTTCTCATATGCAACACGCGCGTCCATAGAGTACGAATAGTTGTATTAAGGCGTTACTTTCAACATCATTTGAGTGCGCCGCTAACTTGACCGAAATATTATCATTAGCAGCGCGCCCAGATTTTTTCTACGTGAGTGTCGCTTAAAAAATCGAATGTTGATCCCTGTAAGTTGACCAATTAGATCGATTTGGTACTACGTTGTTATACCATGTAGGCGCCAACGTAAGACGTCGTGGAATTTTTTATTTTTCTTTTAAAAAAACAATAGTTTGATCAAGGGGGATTTTTCATTTTATTATTTTTTATAATAGTTGCTTTTATAGGATACATTTTACCTTGAGGTCAAATATCTTTTTGAGCAGCTACGGTTATTACCAATTTGATTTATTCTTTTCCCAGGTTAGGTGAAACTATTGTTTTTTGAGTCTGGGGTGGCTTTCTCTGTTAACACCCTTGATCGGTTTTTCTCATTTCACTTCATTTTTCCTTTTTTAATCATATTTTGTAAGAAAGTTTGTAAGAAATTATTTAACATTTCAATTTTGATGGTATTTTTCGAAATCTATTAAAATCTTATTCATACCGCCACTAACCTCGACCACGTTTAAACAATTTTGGTTGTAGGACATCCGACAATCATGAAATGGATACTTTACATAAAATCTGGACCCGATAAGCATCTTACGCGAGGGTCATCTTTCTCAAGGTTGCCGAGGAAGGATGAAGATTCATGGGTTGAGGTTTAACATGATCACAGTATACCTCCCGGATACAAACCTGTTTTGTGATCTTCAATTTATTCGCTCACTCTTTTAAAATTTATTGAAAAATCGGAACAGGATATTTCTTGTTTCAAACTGATTTCAAAGGATCAGTTTATTTGTTCGTCTGCTCTCAGGAGCGCAGCCATTAAGGAGATGAACAGAATCAAATCAGAGGTCAAAAGCGATTGGCAAGGTACAGCCGATTCCTTTTCTGTTCTGTAAGCGGGGTCAGATAGGTGTTACGGGTGTGTTGTAATAAGGCATTTGTCATTAACGCGAATAAAAAAAAAAAAAAAAATTACGTAAAGTGGGTCAACGCTACCCCAGGGTTCGCTCAAGTATTACTCGACGAGTTACCGTAGCCCGTTTTTAAAATGGACAATAACGCTACACCTAAGACACTCTTCTCTTCCGGGTGTAACGCTCAATACTTTAAGGGGCCATTTAAGTATTGCGCAATGCACTTATTTCAGTTTTTGTCCGCCCCCTGTACCAACGGACGGATATCTTGATCTTTCTTGATGAACTGAGGAACGCAAGGCGGAACCTTTGTCCTCAATCAGCAATTGTTACAGGATCAAATATGACCCAGAATATGTATCTCCTACCCCCTCAGCCCCCCAAACATAAAATTACCTAACTTTTTACATTTGGGGACCGTCATAGAATGAGTAACACTGAGAATTGGATTGTCTTTCCTTTCCCCTCCCTCTCATAACACACCCGCAACACAAATCTGCACCCCTAAAGGATGACACAACGCTTCCCCGAATCCTCCTTTAAATAATTAGCGTTTTCGTCATGAATCTAGGATGAACAATTATTGCCGCCTCAAGTCGATTTCCCATCTTAGGTTCTCGAAAAATCAGCGTTACGCGCCTATTCTAGCGTTTTGTAACGCACTTCTGTACTCTCCCTGTAATATATTACAATTAGACCTGAACGACCCTTAACGCGTCACGTGACCAGGGTCGGATTAAGGGGGTGGCCACATGGCCCATGGCGGCAAAATTAGGGGGCGGCAAATTTTACAATTTTTTTAAATGCAGGTACAAAAAAATCGGATTCAGGATGAAATTACAAACAAGAAAAGGTGACAAAATCTCTCATTTCCTGAGAGTTCATTAGTTTCTAAATTTGTCGTATTCCGGTGATACATAAGACTGCGCACTTTTAATTAGTTGAGTTAAGAGAGAAACCAAGCACGTTATTTGGCCTGGAGCGGCGCGGCGCGGCGCAGAGAGAAATGATGACGAGGACTTGAGATGAAAAGGAGAAGCCCTCGGCGCGGCGGTCGGCATGTATTTACATATTAGCGCCTACGAGACTGCATGAATACTTCACGCACTGCGTCAAACACAGTGCGGTCAGCGTGAAACGCATAGCGCCTACAAGACTACATGAATACTTCACGCATTGCGCCAAACACAGTGCAGTCAGCGCGGCACGGCGCGGCGGCGGAAGTTAAAATTATTAAACCACATTTATGTTTGTCCTTTCTTAATTTTTCAGTTCATTTCTTACAAATGAAAGGCCTTGTCCACACAGAGATAGGTTTACGGAACTGAACTTTCGCCCGAAGTTCCGTGAACTTTTGCCAGTAGGTAGTGTTGACAGGGCTTACGCAAAAAATGTGTCCAACACGAGTGAACGCGTCTTATGCACCCTTCTCCCTCCGGCACGTTCACTTGATGGTTTTTATTGATGTTTCAAAATGAATGAGAAGAGAGCGGTAAAATGCAGGCGGCCCATGGGCGGCAAGTAGGTAAATCTGGCCATATACGTGACTACCCTCAGCCACCTGCTCACCCTTCCGTAACGCAGATGCAGAACCTCCTTTCCTGAATGTGTTACGTCCGTTACGTAGAATAAGGCCGGGCTCAGTGCCGGCTTTATTTTGCCGTGCTGAGGAAGAACGCCGTATGAACATTCGAGAGTTGCTAAATTTCCTCGAAAAAACAGGTATTCATGACAAAATTTATGCATATTGTTCCTTGAAATTTTCAGATATTTTAGATTGAATTGCGAAAAAAATATTCTGAAGAAAAATATTTACAACTTCCCCAGTAATTTCGTATCTTATCGGAGGAAATTTGGTAACGCCTGAAGGTTCATACGGTGTTTTTCCTTACGCTGCAATCACACGCTGAATGTGGCTCGAATGTGGAAGTCATCGGTCCGAATTTTGCGCGTAGCACGCAAAACTCAGCATCGATTCTCAGCGACCATCGGATAATGTCGGATTTGTCTGAACTATTCGAATAGATTTGATACATATCTGGATGAAAATAACTCGAATTCGCGAAATTTCAGCTGTTGAGCGATGACTGTTGACTGCCAAATTCAGCGTGTGATTCCGGCACTAGCGCGGCAGTACTCTGAACTTTCTCTGCATGCAAACGAGCACCAACCAAAACCAACATCTCGACTCCGATATCCCGGCGACTCGGCACCACCGCAGCCTCCCCCTCCTTCCCATTCCCACCTGGAGTCATCCTGGAACCAAGGCCAGCGCCAGAAGTCAACCGGGAACGACAGGAGGATACGCGGCAACGGCGCATAGCGATGTAATTCAACCTGCTGGAAGGTGTGCGCTGGTTGGCC